>PVJH01033517.1:0-21487 GCA_004026705.1 Nesogale talazaci | reverse complement strand
GGCGGGAGAGACCTCCAGGGGGTGCGGGACTGAGGGACGCACCCCAACCGGGCCGGGGAGGAGCGACAGAGGTCGGGAAGGGAGGCAGCCAGAGGGGGGGGGGCCTGGGGGGACGGTCTGAGATGGAGACTAAGTCCTGATGGCAGGCGATGGACCCTGAGCCTGGCTGGGAAAGTGGCCCCAGAGGCTCGCTGAAGGCAGGGCGCCCCGTGAATGGGGGCGACTTGGGCTTGGGGACACGGGATTGTGACCCTGGAAGGCACAGTGGAGCTTTCGTCTTCCTCCGGGTGGGGAGAATGGGAGGTGGGGTGGGGGAGGCTGTTACAAGAACTTGCTACTTCTGCGCTAGAAACGGAGACCTTTGATGGGGTGTTTGCTGCCAACACAGGTGTATTCGGTGTGTCCATAGCTCCCGGCATGCTTGCGCTCTTACAGTGTATTCAGAGGCTCCACCTCTACCACCACCATTCCAGTATCGTCCGCCCCTCCACTCCCTCCCACACACACACTTAACTCTGGATTCTCCCTAGTGGGAGGGAGCTTGTTTTGTTCTGTGGATTCCCTAGAAGTGAAAGCATTGCTTCCTAGCAAGACCCAACTCTGTTTGATACCACCTGGTCGCGACCCTGTCGGGTAGGGTCCTATGAGGGTACCTGGGAGATTAGAGACTTTAGAAAGCCTGACCCAGTTGGGCTGTAAACACGTCTGTTGACAGAGTCAGCGGAGTTTGGTAATGTGTTTTCTTGGAGTGACTTTTCCTCAAATCTTCCTGAACACTCAATCATCAGCGACTTGGCAACAGTCACACTGGGCGCGGACTGGCATGGGGCCAAGCAGTGTGAGTGACTTGAGTGAGTCTTCATTAACCTCCTCCCATTTGGAATCTGCTCCTCTTTCTTTGACGCTTCGACTCTGGCTTCAGTTTCTTTCTTTTTTTCCAATGATTTTATTGGGGGCTCTTACAACTCTTATAACATTCCATACCTCACGTGTATCAGGGAGATTTGTACACATGTTCCCATCTTCATTTCCAAAATATTTTCTACTTGAGCCCTTGGTATAAACCCTTCTTCCCCCCTCCTCTTTTTTCTTATAAATCATTTTATTGAGGGCTCATACAACTCTCATCACCTTTAAGTGGCCAGTACCCCCCCACACACACCCCACTTACTCTGGGTTCTCCCTAGGGGGAAGGAGCTTGTTCTGTTCTCTGGATTCCCGAAGAGTGAAAGCATCCCCTCCCAGCAAAACCCAATTCTGTTTGGTACCTATTGGTATGGACCTGTAGGGCAGGGTCCCTGGATGGTACCTGGGAGTTTTGAGAATTTAGACAGCGCATCCCAGTCTGGCTTGAAACAAGTCTGTTGACCTACTCAGCAGATTGTGGTGTTGTGTTTTCTTCCAGTGGCTTTTCCTCAAATCTTCCTGAACACTGAAGCATCAGTGTGAGAGTCACACGGGGTGTGGACTGGCGTGGGGCCATGCCGTCTGGGCGACGATGAACCCTTGTGAGTGACTTGAGTGAGTCTTGATTAACCTCCTTCCATTTGAAATCCACTCCTCTTTCTTCGAAGCCTAACGTCTGGCTTCTGTTTCTTCCAGGGACTTCCTGGAGGTCTGTGTGGACTTGTTGTTGTTGTTGTTGTTGCTGTTGTTGTTGTTGTTTTTGCCTGGGGCCACCGAGGCAGTTGAGACTCAGAGCGACCCACTCCATGCACAACAGAAGGAAACTCGGCCAGGTCCTGCGCCATCCCCACAAATGTTCCTGGGGGGCGCCCATGGCTGCAGTCACAGTGTCCATCCATCTTTGTCCAGGACCTCGCTCTTTGTCACGGCCCCTCTGCTTCACCTTCGCCAGCAACTGATCTCTCCAGACTTGTTGAATTTGGAGTTATCAAATGATGGTGCTGATGAAGACTAGTGAGAGTTCCATGGACTGCCAAAAGGAAGTGGGTTGGGGGGGGGTGGGGGGGTGGCTGTAGCTTGCAAATGACGTTAGCTGTTTTTTGTCCAAGCGTGGACCTCTTTTCATTTTTTTCAATCATTTTATTGGGGGCTCATACAACTCTTATCACAATCCATCCATCCATCCATTGTCTGTTGAGCACATGTGTACATTTGCTGCATCATCACTCTCAAAACATCTGCTTTTGACGTGAGCCCTCCTTTGCACGGTTTGGGTGGAGCCCTTATTGCTGAATGTGCTCATGGTGGTGGTTAGAAATCCTCTATCTCTGTCTTCCTCTCCCTCCTCCCTCTCTCTCTCCTCCTGCTCCCCTCCTTGCCTCTCACCATCCTTCCTCCTTTTATTTTGTTTGCCTCCTACGCAGCCACTGAAACTGCTCTTTGAGTAGCAAGGAGGATGAGAAAGAGCGCGCAGTAGCCTTAAATGTTTGGTCACCAGTGTGACTGGGTGTGTCGTCGACTCTCTCATTGGTGTTCTGGAGATTCATTCAACAGCCTCCGGACGGATCTACATTCTCTTGGGTCTGCAGTCACGGCACCACCTGCTTTCAGTGGTTACTACACACTCACACACACACACACACACACACTCACACAAATACAAGCACCAAGTACTGGGACTATTTCCTCATTCTGTGAGACAATCCACTTGATCTCTGATATGAGACAGAGCCGGGATCAAATGAGTGCTATAATTCACATATTTTTTTAACCAATGAGGTTAAGGTTAAGGTCCAAAGATATTAACTCACTTGCCAAAAGTTGCACAAGTAGGAAAAAAGCAGCTGGATCATGAAAATAGATCATAGCTCTTTGGAGTTTGGAACTTATGCCAGCTGTTTCTTAACAAATGTAATTAAAGAACTGGATCCTAGAACCCAAGTGTGAGCAAAAAGGAAAAAGCTGAAAAATTAAGCTACCGAGCACAACTATTGGCAACCAGCCCCAAATTCTAAGATAAGGTGTTTGCTCTCACCAATAAACAAAGAAATACCAATGTTTGCTTTAGTTTGAAAAAAAGATGCATGGAAGGAGCAGCTGGCTCAACCCTACTGAACACAGTGTGGCAACCGCTTTTGTGCGTGTGATGCCTTTTGACTGATGGGGATTCCACGGACAGGAATTTACAGACCTAATGGCACAGGGGTCCAAACATATATATTTGCTATTCTTGTAACCATGGGTTATAAAACAAAAATTAAAATCACTGCCAGCACGTCGCCTCCAGCCCACAGCAAGCCGACAAGACAGAGTAGAACTGTGCCTGGGGGTTTCCGAAACTGTAAGTCTTTACATGACCAGAAAGCCTCGTCTTTCTCCCCCGGAGCAGCTGGTGGTTTCAAACGGCAGACATTGCGCTTAGCAGGCCAGCTCATAACCCACTACATTCCCAGAGCTCCTCATCGTTGTTGAGCAGCAGCAAAAACAATAGAAATCATCTAAGGACTCACTAATCATCCACTAAGATCGATGGCCGGCATTTATGGGGTGAGTCCTGGCGATCTGGCAAGTGCTTGCTGGTTGACTGAAAGATTGGCAATGCAAACACACCTATCTGATCCCATAAAGCGAATTCTCGGGAAAACCCTATGGAGGGCGTTGCCAGGAGCGGGATTCGGCTTGATGGCCCTAACGACAAGGTCGGTTGAGCATTGGCGTGGCTCTTTGAGCTTTCCAGGCTGTGTCTTGAAGGTCTTGTCAGCAACTCTGTGACATCAGTTCAGTTCTACCCATTTTAGAGAGGAGGATAGGACCCAGATCAAGGGAGTTAAAGACACAATGGTATATCTATGCCCTGCCATACAGAGCCGTCCTTCCAAGTGATAGAAGGCTTAATAGGTAGCAGGGTGTTTATGATCCACCAGATGGAAGAAACAGGTTAGGTGATGGATTCAGGGATGGTCCCTTCAAAATCCTGTTGTGAACCCTGATCTCTCTGCCTGTGGCCATAATCCCAGTTGGGAATGGGGTTTTCTTTGTTAGGTCAATAGGTTGCTGTAGTTTAGACAGAAAGGAGAGGAAGCCGAGGAGCAGAGCAGACTTAAGGGGAAATGGATGCCAGGTCATGTGAAGATCACCTGGGAGCCAAAGCTCAGAGAGTGCAGGGGCTTCCTGCAGAGTCAAGAGAGCAAGAGAGGCCACCTGGAAGCCAGACTTCCAAACCCCCAAACCAATTTCACGGCTGTCAACTCGTTCCTGACTGATGGTGACCCTAAGGGACGTAATAGAACTGTCCCAGAGAAACACATAACACTTTTCTAATTCTTTAATCCTTCCTCTCCGCCACTACCATAACCCCAGTTGTACCTTATAAACCCCACTAGGCCAGAGCATGTATGCTGGTACAGATAAGAGCTCTGGACACACAGAATCTAGGACCGATAACAACCACCCCCCTCAGGAACAGTAATGGGAGTAGCGATGCCAGGGTAGAGAGAAGATAGGAGGAGAAAGGGGGAGAAACTGATCGCAAAGATCAACCCCCACCCCACCCCAGGGGAACGTACAGCAGCTACCTGGGTGAGGGGAGACTGCAGACAGTATAAGATATCAAAATAATAGTCTATAATTTGTCAAGAGTTCATGAAGGTGGGGAGGTGGGGGAAGGTGGGACAAAAGAGGAACTGATTCCCAGGGTTCAAGTAGAAAGAAAATGTTTTGGAAATGTTGATGGCAACATATGTACAAATGTGCTTGGTATAGCTGATATATGAATTGTTATAAGAGTTGTAAGGTCCCCCAGTAAAATGATTTCTATGGGGCTGAGCCCTGGTGGCATAGTGGTTGAGTGTGGAACTGCGGCCCACGGACTTGGTGGTTCAAATCCAGCAGCAGCTCTCCAGGAGCAAGTCTGGGTAGCACCCACAACCACCAGAGGGTTGTGATGCCCCCCCAAAAAATAAATAAAAATAAAATTATTTCAATGGAGAAAAAAAAAAGAACTGCCCCTGTGGGTTTCTCAGACTTAAATTTTTACAGGAGTAGAGAGCCTCAACCTCACCCTTGCTTCATGGAGCTACTAGTGAGTTTGAACTGCTGACCCTGTAGTTAGCAGCCCAGTGCATAATTCTCCATGACAGTAGGGTGCCTCCTAGAACCAGTATCCTGAACTCTGACTCTCACCTTCCAAATTGTGGAAAAATCAAATTTCTTCTTGTTAAAGCCACTCATCTCTGCTATTTCTATTATATCATCACTAGATAACAAAGGCAGGTTATAAAACAGCATAAGCTCACTTATATAAAATTATATAATTATATAAGTTAAAGCCTTGAATGGTATTGTCTGAAATTGTTGGTAGTAGATCTACTGGAAAATTTTTAAGTAAGCTTCTATTTTATGCTTCTTTATATTCTTTTATATTATTCGAATATTTTAAATTGAGTCATCCATTACTTTTTATTAAAAAACAACAACAAGAAGTCTTTTGATTAAACTCCCCCCCCACCCCCAAGAGAACTCTAGACAGAGTAGACAGAGAATTTTGTAGACAGAGTTTTGATATCTGAAGTCAGAAAGGACGAGGACCACCCCAAATGGAAAGAAAAACACATACATCTATGTGTACATGCACATATGCATATGAGTGTATGTGTGTTTTTAACATTATTGTGCTTTAGATGATAGTTTGCAGAGCAAATGAATTTTTCAATCAGTATTTCATACAATTTACCTGGAAAATCAATATTCCAGTCACTAACTCATACATACACTGTTTTGTGGCCAGAGTTGCAATCCCCACAATGTGTCAGCACGCTCCACTTCCTCCCTGCCACCGCCATTTCCACTCGTCCCATTTCCCTGTCCCCTGGATACTGATCTGTGGTTTGGGCTAACCGTTGCCCTCTTCATGTGGTGTACTGCGGCTGACGGCTCTAAGCAGGCCGGTCTTCACAGCTGTCTTTGTGTATTTTATCAGCCAGTGTTGACTTGGCTCAGAGGAGGCCTTTGGATCTTGAATTCTGACTTCTTGCGTTTCCAGGTAGAAGATTGTCTTAGGGCAGTAGTCTCAGTGGTGGCCCTGGCCTCTTCCAAACTAGTAAGGTTGGCCTGTATATTTTTTAGATTAATTCTGTTCCACAGAATTTGTTCATTCTGGCAGAGCCATTCTATTATGGTCCTGGTCCTCATGGAAGGAAAGTTGCCCGTGTGCATGCACGTGTGTGTGTTGTTGTAAGTGTTTCAAAACACAGAGTATTGAGTGCTAGTCCCAGAGATCTTAGAAATAAAGAACAGCCTTCAGCCTGCGGTTTAACCTGAGAATTCTAAGAACAATAGGCCTTCATTTAGTTCCCTAACACCCCCCCCCACACACACACACACACGTATTCTGTTTTAAAAGGAAGCTGTTGATTGTGCAAAATTCAATGAAGTTTTACTTTGGCTTCCTATTTCCCCTTCATAGATGTTCGTTGTCTTGCTTTAATGGTGTGTGTGTGTGTGTGAAACTGGAGTTCATTCTACGGGGTCAGAGTGTTAATCAAGCGTTCTATTTAGAGGTTCGGAAAAGATTGCATAACAGTGTGTGACAAGAAAGATCTGATTTGTGGCAGATGGGCAACAGTTTGTCCCCACGACAATGCACCTACTCATGCAGCCGTCTCAGTGCTCCAGTTTGGGGCAAAAAACCCACATGCCCCTCTAGCCACACACACCTGACTCACTTGACCTTGCTCCGTGCGACTTCTTTTTTCCCCCTCTGCGAATGAAGAGGGACATTAAAGGACAGCAATTTGGCAATGTAGAAAAGGTGAAGGGAAAAAAAAAACAAGGAATACCGATGAGTTTGGAAAATGTTTCCAAGAATGGAATTGCAGATTTGACAAATGTATTAAGTGTAATAGAGAGTATGTTGAAGGTGATAAGGTTGTTTTATTTAGAAAAAGTTAAATATATAGCTTTGAACAAAACACTCCAGTTTGGGCTAGGGGTACTCGTGTGTGTGTGTGTGTGTGTGTGTGTGTTAGCATTTTGTGTGTGTCATTCAGGGACATTGAGTATCTACAATCATCAACATGCTCCCTTCCAAATAATCCCATCACTATTATGTAATGCCCATCACTTTTTTTTAGTTGTTTTTTTTTGGGGGGGGGCACGCATCACTGCCCTCTGGTAGGAGTGGGAGGCCCAGTCTTGTTCCTGGAGAGCTGCTGCTGGATTTGAACCACCAACCCAGTGGGCTGCAGTCCCACACTCAGCCACTATGCATGCACCATTTTTTACACTTTGACCTCACGCAGTGACCCGCAGGCAGGGAGCTAAAATTAAGATTCCGTAAATTGTTGTTGTCATTGTTGCCGTTGCTAGGTGCCCTCTATAGCATAGCAACCCTGTGTGCCACAAAAGAGAACACCAGCGGGCCTGCCCTGGGCTCACAGGGGTTCTCAGGCTTGAGCCCATTGGTGCAAGCGCCTTGAGGAGGGCGGGCGCGCTCCTTTTCCACTGCCCCTCCACTTGCCCCAAGTAGGGGAGGCAAAGTTTCGCAGGCCCTCCTCCCTTCATAAGTAGACGTGCAAAAAAAGGGAGACCGGGCTACAGGGCCTCGCCTGTGGTGGGTACTTAATAAATATTGGTCTGATCAGGTAAATTCTGGTGGCGAGCAAACGGAAAGAAATTGAAAAACCTCGAATGTCATTCATCTCGTCCCCATTCTCTTCTTTCATAGAAAACAAAATCACGGCTTCTTGACTGCCCTCCCTTAAGGAGACTCGTCTTCAAAGTCTTAAAGGAAGGTAAGGATGACAAATGCCCGCTGTCGTCAAGCAGTTGTTGTTTTCGTGGTTGTTGTGTTCGTTGTTAAGCGCCGTTGCGTCAAGGGGGACCCATAGAGCCTCATGCTAGGTAGGGGAGGAAACACCGCAGCCTGTGCCCTCACCACAGCTGTTGCCACGCCCCAGCTAGCTCCTCGAGCGCCTTCCTCTTTTCCCTGCCCCTCCACTTTACCCAGGAGCAAACCCCAAGACCCCTTGCGATCAACTGTCCTTGTTTCCAATCGATGAAGCGTTTTAAAGCAGAATCCCCTGCCTTCCGGTTAGCACAGTAGTTTGCTACTGTTGCTGCTGCTGTGGCAAGTCTCTTTATTAGTACTGTTTCTGTTGTAACGTTTTAAAGGAGTGGCTGGCAAGTTTGCATTCCATCGGTAGGGGCCCCCTTTTACTTTCGATTTCAGAACACTGCAGAAAGTACACAGGAACTAATCTGGTTTCATAAACGAGTCCCTGGTATTAGGTTTAAAGATACACGATAAATTACCCGCGTCACATGGTTGTTGATGGTTGATGACAAATTATTTAATCCTCCCATTTCTGCACTTGTGAAATGAAGAATAAGGACACAATGTGCATCAAGTGTTCACTGCGTTCTAAGTCCTTAATAATGTCTCTTGGCATATATCCAAGGTAGGGCTGCACATTCTAGACTATATATTTAAGAAGGGACCATTTAGAAGCTCAGTTATGATAGACATTGGTTAAATTGTTGTTTTTTTTTTAAGTAGAGGTTTTGTTTTCACTAGAGAATTGGTAAAAGTGGTGAAACGCCGGCCTTTTCCTTGGCTAAATGTTGTTTGTGTCCACAGTAACCTAGGAATCAAAACAAGGGATTATTCTGAATTATTTCCTACCCTTTTCTCAATAGTAGATAATAAAAATAGAATGCTTAAAATTCACCATAGGACATTTAACTGACTTTTAATAATTTTTTTTCCAAAATAAAGAATAGTATTCTTAATTCTGGTGTCTCTGGAAAGAGAGAGACTTCTAATAAATATTTGCGGAATCTGAAACTCCGGGGACCTCATTTTAGCTCTTTCACAATCATATGTCCCCTCAATTCCCTCAAACTGAGTCTCTGATTACTATGTGTTCTTCTATGTAGAGGTCAAGTAGGTTAAAAAGTTTTAGCAATTAGGATTTCAGTTCGTACATGCAGGAGTTTACTCCAAACAGCATGTATTTAAACATGTCTATGGGGTCAGTGGAGGACCGCAGCTACTTTCTATCAGCAATAGAGTTGACTTAGTCTCCTTAGAATGTCGTTAAAAAGAAGGCCCCACCAAAACAGTGGCTTCCAATGGAATCTGCTTGGCTACTTAAGTTCAAAGCAGGCAGGTCAGTCCAGAAGGTTATGGCAACAGTTTGGGGAGGATTCCTAAGGGGTGGTCTTAATAGAGGATGATCACGAGGGCTTTCCAGAAGAAGTTCTAAGAAAATTGAAAAATACATCTGTGTTTGCTTTGTTTTTTCAACATCACAGGGGGCCTGTCCTGTCCCTGTCATTATTGGCTCATCGTTCCAGCACTCCCCTCACCTCCTCCTCTCCTGTGCGCCCCCCACCCGCCAGAAATAAAGGTCCCATTGCCATCTTCTGGGAATTTCTTATCCTGCCTATGTTATATAGATAGACAACAAGAGTAGGGGGGAAGAGATCAGACCAATAGTTCCAAGTCTCACTGTCGTCCTGACCCAGAGGAGATGAGTGCCCCTCTACTAAATCATGAGCAGGCCCTGATAGACTCTACCAATCCATTCCCCTTTTCTTTCCAGGATCCATATCCCAGGACCTGCTTACCCAACAGCACTTAGACCCTTTTAGTCCTCAGCATTCCTGTCCACACCGTCTAGAAGACCCCATCACTTTTTCTGCAGTCTAGTGCCCACCCCCCACCCCATTACACCCAGTACACCTTTAGACTTTCAGTGTGTGTCCCCTGTGAATATCCCCCAACCAATTCGGATAAGGTGCCAAATGCTGCCCCCCTCCCTCCCCTCAAGATTCTTCAGGGACTTTAATGTCTGTCTTTGCTCCCGGTTCTGTTGCACACCCTCTTGGGTTGCCCCTATGTGAGTGGGTCCAACTGTCTCTTGGGTACTGCCCTCTGTCTAGGGTGGGGACATCATGTCTCCAGAGGGGGCCAGCCCTGCAGGCCTCTAAGCTGCTCTAAGAGGAGGTACTTCACCCTCCAAGTTTGGCACACGGGAATGAGGTCGACTCTGTCTCTCCCATAAACAATTTACCCTTCCCTTGGGTAGATTCGTGCCCTGGTCCCCCATTGCCATCTTTTTTCTTCCCCCACCCCTCTTAAAGGCATTAGGAAGGGGATGAAGGGGACACGGTACATTCTTTGGGGTAGGAAGGGCTGGAACGATGAAAACACTGCCTTCCAAAGATTATAGGTCTAGATGAAGCAAATGCTAAGAAATTGGTTTCCCATTTTTCATATTTTAAATTAAACTTTGTATGATTTTGGAGCAACAGGTTTTTGGGTTTGTTTGTTTTTTTTTTAATTTTCCTTCATGGCTTACTATTTAGATTAAATAAGTTTGGGCAGAAAAGGAGCGCTTTCTAGTTTATTTTTAAACTTTCTATCGTGAATGAGGTGAAGGTTTACAGAGTCAATCAAATTTCCTTTCAATGACTCCCGCATATTTCCTTTCTTCTCATAGATTGCAGCTCCTGCAATGCAACATCACTAATCCTACTTCCGCCCTGTGCTTCCTGTTTCCATTGGGCTTTATTTCCACCCCTTCTGAACTTTGCTATTGGGAAAATTCTGCCCCTTTGATCTCAAATGATTGAGTGTGCACTGGGATTTACTTCAGGAGGGTCTGTCTTTTAAAGAGAGCCCTGTACTTCCATGTGCATCACAGGCTTCTTTCAGCAAACATTTATGGAGGTCCCACTGTGTGCTGGATGTTCTTCCAGGAGCTGGGAACATAAAAATAAATAGATACAACTTCAGAAGAGACACTATATGGCAACCCTCTTCTGATTACTTGGTAACTCGTAGGTGCATTTGGCACAGTGTGAGAGCTTCACGACAAGGCAGCTTGGTGACCTCATGGGTAATTTGTAAATCCTCAGCCGCTGGGGGTGCAGGTGGGGGTGAGGTGGAGGAAGAGCAAGGCTTGTTACCCCCTTAAAGAGTTACAGCCTCGGAAATCCACATGGTCAGTTCTCATCTGTCCCATAGAGTCACCAGCTGGAATCGACTCCGTGGCAGTCAGTTGGGTTTTTAAGGTGGATTAGAGACCATCCTGTGGGTCTCAATCCCTTTGGGGGTCAAAGGACCCCCCTCACAGAGGTTGCCTGGTCCATCACAGTAGCAAAATGACAGTTATGAAGTAGCCATGAAAATAACTTTATGGTTGGGGAGCTCACCAGAACGTGAGGAACTGTGTTGAAGGGTCGTGGCATTAGGAAGGTTGAGAACTGCGCTGGCCTATATGGTAGCCACTAGCTAGATGTGGCTTTTTCAATAAACAGCCATTTAAATGGAAAGTTCAGTTTCTCCCTTAGTTAGCCACCATTCAAGTGTCTAGAACCCATTTGAGTAAGAGTGTTGGTCAGCAGAGATGTGAAACATTTCCATCATAGCAGAGATTCCAACCCAGGACTCTTGGGGAATCCCAATGAGAACAGTGTATCTAACTCACTAACATGCCGTTTCCCTTCTCTTTCGATGTTCCACCTTTCCTGGATGCCCCCTCCATTCTCAGGGCTCGCTTTCCAAAACTGCTGTAGGCAAGCTGTCATCCTGGCCTTTGTTTCCTAGAGGAAATCCTACATAGACAAGCTCTTTTTATGTTCCCTCAAATGGATGATGAACTCGCTATCTTAGGCTCTTCTGGGACATCAGAAACATTGTCACATTAAATGTATATATCAGTCATAAAATAGCATTCTTTTGGGGGGGGATAAGAAAGCTTTTTTCCCCCCTCAAGCATCAACTTTTATTTATTTTTTAAAATCACTTATTGGGGTTCATATAACTCTTATCGCAATCAATACATACATCTATTGTATGCAAACCACATTTGTACATTTGTTGCCATCATCATCATTCTTGAAACATTGTCTTTCTGCTTGAGCCCTTGGCATTGCTCCTCATAAGCATTCCATTTTAGGAATGTTGAAAAGCAGAAATCTAACAGCAGCAAATAAGTACTTTTAAAAAAATATCTAACCCGTGCCTATTTTAAGTTTTATTTCAAACTTTTGAAAACATACACAGACCACACCACACCAACCACACACACAAACAACAACACGAGGTCTTTGGCAGTTCTTAAAGGCTTCTGTAAAGGTTCTTAAAGGCTACAACAAAACTAAGTGTCTCTTGTAACTCCAGTGCTGAACAGTGTTCAGATATTCATTAGTAGAAGACTTTCATTAAGTAGCTGTTCAAAGAATATTACTCTGCTTCCTAAAGCTTTATAGTCATATCAAAAATGCCAGGGAGCCTGACTTGTAAGCTAATTTATATTTATATGTACATATAAATATATTTAAATCTATCTTTAAAAAAAAAAAAGATGTATCTTCAACATCCATTCCTGATAAAAACACTCAATAAAGTAGGCATAGAAGGGAAATTTCTCAACATAATAAAAGCCTTATGTGTGAAGCCAATGGCCTTCCTTAATGGAGATAAATTGAGAACATTTCCTCTTCAAATGGGAACTAGACAAGGTTACCTTTTATCACTTCAATCTAATATATTCCTAAAAGTTTTAGCTAGAGTCATAAGACATCAAAAAGATATTCAAGGTCTAGAAAAAATTAAAATCTCTTTGTTTGCAGATAGCATCCTACTTATAGAAAACCCTAAATATTAATTTAAAAATTGCTCAAACTAATTGAAAAATTTGGCAGTGTAGCAGACTATAAGATCAGCATACAGAAATTAGTTGGTTTCTTGTATATTAAGAATGAGCATATCGAAAAAGATATTAAAAGAACCGTTCCATATGCAATAGCTACACAAAAGATAAAATATTTATGAATAAATCTTATCAGAGAAACAAAGGATTTATACAAGGGAAACTACTTAATACCCCTTTAAGCCAAAGGAAATTTACACAAATGACACAAGCTATCATGTTCCTGGAAAGGCAGACTAAACATTATGAAAATGTCAGTATTACCAAAAATACTTTACAAATCCAATGCAATTCTGATCCAAAACCCACCACAACTCTTCAAAGAAACATAAAAACTAATAACCAATTTCATATGAAAGGAAAAAAACCCAGGATAAATAAAACACTATTAAAAAATAAAAACAAACTAGAAGGTCTTCCACTCCCAGACTTTAAAACTTACTATAAAGCCACAGTTCCTGGTGGGGTTCACATAATTTAACAACTAATTCGCTGCCCTAATAGCCATTTTCAGTATTAAAAGGATAAACTAAAAGGTAGTTTGTTATTTTATACAGTTAATACTTAAATGAGAACAATAAAAAAGTACACAAAACTAAATTCTGTTATAAAAAAAGTATGAAACTATTAAGTAATACCTGACAAAAACAATAAAACTGTTCATTAAGATGCTTCCAGGGCGGGCTGAGCCCCGGTGGCGTCGTGGTTGTGCGCGGGACTGAGGCCCACTGGGACGGAGGTTCAATTCCAGCAGTGGGGCTGGGCCTCCTACTCCCACCACCGGAGAGCAGTGATGCCCAAAAAACAAAACAAACAAACAAACAAAAAAAGATGCTTCCAGGGCTCATGGGGAAAATATTTGGAAATGAATATGGCAATATATGTACAAATATGTTTGATATAAATGAGGTATTGAATGCTATAAGAGCTTGAAGAGCCCCCAATAAAATCATTGGGGGAAAAAAAGGTGGTTCCAGATGGCTTCTTGGTTGGCACCCTTGCTGCACTATTCTTTGCTTTTATTATAAGCACAGTTCTAATTTTTTGTAGTTATGGACAGAATGGACATTACCATAACACTTCGAATACTCTGTCGCACAGATGCATGCTAAAAAAGAGTAAGGCATGTAAACGTGTGATGTCCACATTGGGCAGCTGCCGAGGCCCCCACCTACAAGAGACCACTTTACTGCAAGTGCCATTTTAACAATGATTTCATCAAATGCAACAAAAATATTAGGTATTGGTTCTGCCAAACTGGTTCAAACCAACAGAATCCCACCACTCGCCATAGTAATCAAAACAGCCTGGTACTGGTTCAATGATAGTTAGAACTGAGGACCCAGAAATATAGCCAAGTAGCTATAGACACCTAATCTTCCCTAAAGGGGAAGGGGAACACATAGGCATAGGTAGCCTTTGCAACAAATGATGCTGAAAAAAACTGAATCTTCACCTGCAAAAGAATGCAAGAGGATGCACACCTCATAGCATGTACAAAAGCTAAAGCTAACTCAAGATGGATTAAAGGCCTAAATATAAGCCATACCTAAATTATAAAAACCATCCATGAGAAAAACAGTGACAAACTTCCATTCTGCTCTCATTCATTAGTGTCTGACAGTGTTTCCAAGCTATGGGTCAGGTTTTTAGTAGCGATTTTCTCCAAAGTGAGAAGCTGAGTCCTTTGTTGTCTGTCCTTAGTCTGGAAGCTGACTGAAGCCGGTTCACTTGGGTAACGTGCTGGCATTGGAATTACCAGTGACTTAACTTCCAACATCACGGCAACACACAAGCCACCATAGTACAACAAGCTGACAAACAAGCGCTGGAAGGACTCTAATGGAAGGCATAAAGACACTAGCTAACATCATGGAAAATATCCACACTACAGAGGACAGAATTTTTGAAAAGAAACCCACTATTAAATTATGACATTTATGCCCATCCAAAAACTTCCTCCACAGTGTCAACAGAGAACCTACAGATTGGGGAAAGAATATTCAGTAATCGTACATCAGCGTATAGGCCAATCTCCAAAATGTATAGAAAACTGCAGCATCTTAACAAGAAAAATAGTAAGAACCTAATCAAAAACGGCCATGACATTAATTGACAATATACCACAGGAGACAACCATATGAAGATATGTTCAAGTTCATTGAAGATAAGAGTAATGAAAAAAAAAAGAGTAATGAGATACCACCTTACACTGAAACTTTTAGCAAAATTCAATTAATCAGAAAATAATAAATTCTGGAGAGAATACAGACAGGGTGGAATGATTTTCGCTCCTGGTAGGGCTATAACATTGTACAACCACCGTGGAAATCCATATGGCGCTTGCTTAAACCAATGTCAATGTAAACACCTTATGATGCAACAATCTTTCCACCCTAAAGAAATAAAAAGTACAACACCAACAGACACACACACACCTATTCTCTTGTAGCAATATTCATAATAGCAAAAACAAGGGAACAACCAAACAACTCAGTTATAGAGGAATGGATTAACAAGCTCTGGTATGTTCATACTATAGAATATTATGCATCAATGAAAAAAAGACAATTCTCTTAAGAATCTGATAAATACTTAGTAACACCACTCTTATAAGGAAAAGCAAATGGAAATGCGGTTTATATACCAAAAGACAAGCTTTTGGTGACTATGAGGAGGCCAGGGATGAGGATGGGAACAGAGAAGGGAGAGATAGAGTACTGAGGAGGGGAGGAGGAAGCCTTTGGGAGAAAGAGAAAGAGCTATCATATATGGCGGGTTTAGCAAGTTACTGCTGATTTTATTTCTTGTGTTTTTTTTTTGGGGGGGGAGCTTCACTGCCCTCTGGTGGTCGTGGGAGCTAACCAGCCTTGCTCCTGGAGAGCTGCTGCTGGATTTGAACCGCCAAGCCCGAGGGCCGCAGTCCCTCACTCAACCACTACGCCACCGAGGCTCAGCCCATACACAGTATATTTCTATAAGAACTTAAAAAGAAAGATCCCTCCAGATTCTTTGTCCCCGAAGCCACTAAGTAATCATCTGAGTGGCTAAAAAAAGAATAAAGTAAAACTGAAATGGACTTGGAGTCTTGAGTGACAATCAAGTTCATCTCCAACAAACAAAAATAGATGTACTGATCATTAATTGAAGAATCACTGGCAGCTCTGCGCTAAATGTGTCTCGGGCAAATAAGTTGCTCCCTTTGTAACAAACAAGCGGGCCGATGAACAAAAGGATGTTAAGTGACTTTCCCACTAAAAACCATGTTCACTGACATGGAATCCACTCTGACTCACAGAGGCCCTACAGACAGGGCAAAACTGCCCCTGTGCTTCCCCCAGACTTCACCTCTGTCCAGGAGGAGACAGCCTTCTCTTCCTCTCTCAGAGCAATTGGTGGGTCTGAACTGCTGCCTTTGAGCGAGTCACTATGTCACCAGAGCTCCTGACGTATTCAAGTCCATGCCTCTTCCGTACGGCAGACTAAACTGTTTCTAGATGGTTCCATTCCTGTGGTGCCCTGCTTCACCACGGTCCACGATTGGACTGCTCACTTCAAGGCTACTGGTTCAAAACCACCGGCTGCCCCGTGGGTGAAAGATGAGGCCCTCGATTCCTCTAACCCAGCGGGATAGTTCCTCCCTGTCCTGTACTGTCACGGTGAGTTAGAATCGCCCTGTTGGCAGTGATTGTGTTTGTGTGTATTGCTTTTTAATTCAAAGAGCTCTGTTGCGCTTTCACATGTTGGCTTTCACTGTCCTCTCTAGTGTGGGTGTTTTCCCTTCAGATCAGGAGGGTAGATGTTAGCTTAGATTTGGTTAGAATAAACCAATTTGGTTAGAATCAATTGACCCAGTCAGGAGAGATGTCGTAGAAATAGCAACTGGGAAAGAGGGTGCGGGTTAGAGAAGGGGAACTCAGCCTTCAACGACAGGGGGGGATGGTCACATCCTGAGTCGGCCACGCCCTGCACCAGGCGACCTGCCGGGTTCAGGAGAGCTTTCAGAATATCTGTGTTCCGATGAGTTGTTGCTTCCCCTGCGGTTAGTGCAGATAATCTGTAGCAGATGGCATCCCCTGGCCTTCTCCAAGGTCTCTCAAATGCGGGGTGATGGATTTGCATATTTTCTTGTCATTTTAGTTCCTTGGAGGAGAGAAAGAAACAAACTCCAATGATGATGAAGGTAAGAGGAGTGGACTGTATTTCATGTTCTTTAAAGTGTGAAATGGCACAACCCAAATCATGTGAATTCCCTTTTAAAAAGAATACAAAGAAATCTGCTTCTGGGGATGAGAACTGGGCATATCCTTGCACTTTTCTAAACTGCATTTTCTAAAATATTTTATGCACACAGTAAATATTTTACCACCGAGTTGGCAAATCAACACATTTTGCATGATCTGTTTCAGACTATCTTTGAGAGCCAAATATCAAAAAGCTGTTAAAGACCTCCTTTGTTCCCCATTCCATCTGATTCTCAACTCCCCCCACCCCTACCAGAATGAAACATCATCTGGATTTGGTGTTTCATCATTTCAATGAAGATTCTTATACTTTGGCCACATCATTAAACATCTCCCCATAAAGTGTATGGTACTGTTTTATATTTTTTTAGAAAACAGTCTTACTGGTTTTGGGTTTTCTGGGGAGTGGGGGGGGGCAGTTGGGGGCATCTCTGCCCTCTGGTGGTGGGAGTAGGAGGCCCAGCCTTGCTCCTGGAGAGAGCTGCTGGAATTGAACCTCCATCCCAGTGGGCCGCAGTCCTGCACACAACCAGTACACCACCGGGGCTCAGCTCCCATACTGTTTTACTTTTTAAAAAATACTACATAAAAAAATACTGCATAAGTAGTAGTGTACTGTAAGCAAAGCACCAACACTTGTAAAACTTGCTTCTTTATTTTTTCATTCAATTTAGCATAATATTTTTGAGAACCATTCACATCGACACACTAGTTACCCCTCAGTTACAGATGAACTATTAAAGTCATACTACATATCCTTGTCACCTTGGGTAAATAGTTTTTTTCAAATGCGAGTCTGGTTGGTGGTTATGACCCCAAACCTGAATGTATCCGTAGGTGTCCTGTCCCCTCTCCTCTCCCCCCTCCCCTTCCATCGGCTCAAACAGGAACAGCTGTGAGGCGGTGTCGGCCTGGGCCCTGCTTTGCTCTGTTGTCCATAGGTTTACTGTGAACAGAAACTGACTAGACAGCACTTGACAAGCCCATCACTACTCATGGTCACCACCTATTTGTTTTATTTCATTTACTCATTTATTTTGGGAGTTTTTTTGTTTGTTTTTTGTGTTTTGGGCATCACTGCCCTCTGGTGGTGGGAATAGGAGGCCCAGTCTTTGCTCCTGTGGAGCCGCTGCTGGAATTGAACCTCTCTCCCAGTGGGCCGCAGTCCCACGCACAACCACTATTCCACCAGGGCTCAGCCCTACTCATTTACTTTTAACCATCACATTGGGAACTCTTACAGATATCCTAACAATCCATAGTTTAATGACATCAAGCAGTCTGATGCAACAGCTGCCACAACCGGTCTCAAAGCTTTTTTCTTCCTTCTTGAACTGCTTGACATCAGCTCCTCTTTCTTTTTTTAATTTTAATAAATTATTTTATTGGCATGTCTTAGAGCGCTGATAACAATCCATACATCCATTGTATCAAGCATGTTTGTACCTATGTTGCCATCATCATTTCCAAAACATTTTCTTTCTACTTGAGCCTCTGGTGTCTCCTCCCTCATCCAGCGTCCCACCCTAGTGACCCCTTGGTAATTTATAAATTATTCTTATTTAACACAGCCCACTGTCTCCCTTCACTCACATGTCTGTTGTTCAGCCCTCTAGGGTGGAGGTTTGTACGTCAAGCATTGTAGTTGGTTCCCCCTTTATGAGAGGAGCCAGTCCCTATATAACATCACAAGTCTGGTAGGCGCAATTGTACAACTGTAATAAGTAAAATATATAGCAAAGTCATAGAAAATATGAGAGAGAGAAATAATGGAGTCAGATGCATCTTATGATAGCATCTCCTCTCCCGGATAGCCATGATCTCAACAGCCAGGTCCACGCACAGCAGGGCTAGGAAGTTCGGAGCCCAAGAGAGCTCTGGTCCCAGCCAGAGGGATCTGGCTGGAGTGATCTTAAGTTTATTCCTAACCAACATTTAAATCTACTTCAGGGACATCAGAGGAAGGGGATATACCATGGCCAGGAAGGGGATGAGCTAGGGGTGTACACGGAATATCAAGGGGAGGGACGAGGGGTATACAGGTGACAAGAAGAGCAGACCCTAGACCAAATATGGTAGCCTATCCTTGATCATCTTGGGTGGACTTGTAAGGAAGTACTCTACTGCTATCCTTGTCAGAAGGGAGTGGACCTATTATAGAGTGAGACAGTGAGGGGGATCAGAGAGGGACATACACACAATAGGAAAGGATAGACTTGGCGTCCCACGTGACAAAGTAGGTGGACCCCAGATTCTTTTTTGTGTGTGTGGCATCACTGCCCTGGTGGGAGTAGGAAGCCCAGCGTTGCTCCTGGAGAGCTGCTGCTGAATTTGAAGCATCAACCCTGTGGGCCACAGTCCCGCACACAACCACTATGCCACCAAGGCTCAGCCGGACCCCAGATTCATAATGATAGCCTAACCTTGATGGCCCTTGGACTGGAGACTTGATTTAACCAAAGTTTTCAGGGGAAGTGACCCATTGTCCTCACAGCAGGGAGTGAGCCCTATTTTTTGTGGGTTAGACAATGACATTGGTATGGCTGGAGCCTTTAGGGAGAATATCTCTAAGCATCTGACCTCCCACCAGGTGCTGGCAAACAACTTCTAATATTTGGTTAATACTATGGAGGAGATAGAGATTGGGGAAAAGTCTTATATTGATCCCACACCCCTTTCTCCCTCTTCTCTCCCCACCTTCCCCCTAAAATTTATCTTTCTTTTTGTTATTGAAAGTTGTTAAGAAATAAAATATACCTAGATGCAATATACTTTTATTCTACTCATTTCATTGACATACAATTCTCAATGGTTCAATCATATCAAAAAGATTTGTGCAATCATTACCACAGTCCATTTTAGAACATTTTTTTTCATTCTTGTACTTATGTTATTAGCTCCCCATCTCCCCCCAACCTCCCCTATTAGATCCCCTAGGAATCATTATCCAGCTGCCATCTCTATCGCGTTATCTATTTTGGATTTCATATACAGAAAAACATTTCTTAAATCAAAGGAAAAGAAGATGCAATATACTTTTTTTTAATCATTTTATTTATTGGAGGCTCACACAACTCTTACCACAATCTATCGCATACATCCATTATATGCAGAGCACATTTGCTCCTTTGTTGTTCTCATTAGTCTCAAAACATCTACCTTCTACTTAAGCCCCATATTTAGATATGATGATGGGGAAATAGATCCAGATGCGTATACTTAAAGGGTTAGCAGTAAGGCAGTAAATGGACATTGGGCCTCCACTCAAGTACTTCCTCAATGCAAGAACACGTTGTTCTATTAAATTGGCCTCCCTTGATGCTCACCTTCCCAACACCATCAATGAAGACAAATGTGTGCGCAAGCAAATGTGAAGAAAACTGATGGATCCTGACTATTAAAGATATAGCGTCTGGGGTCTTAAAGGCTTGAAAATAAACAAGCAGCCATTTAGCTCAGAAGCAACAAAGCCTATATGGAGGAAGCACACCAGCCTGTGTGACCACAAGGTATCAATGGAAGCAGTTATCAGGCATCAAGTACAAAACCATATCAACGCACACACACCTTCCTGACATGATTGATGAAGACAAAGGTGTGTATAAGCAATTGTGGTGAAAAAAGCTGATGGTGCCCGGCTATCAAAAGATATAGCATCTGGGATCTAAAGGCTTAAGAGTAAACAAGTGGCCGTCCAGCTCAGAAGCAACAAAGCCCACATAGAAGAAGCACACCAGCTTATGGGATCACGAGGTATCAAAGGGATCAGGTATCTGGCATCAAAGAACTAAAAAATTATATCATTGTAAATGAGGGGGAGTACAGATTGGGGACCCAACGTTCATCTGCAGGTGAAGCGACATCCCCTTGCAGAAAGAAAGGTCAGGGGGAGGAGACAAACCAGTCAGGGTACAGTGTAGCAACGATGAAATAGGCAACTTCCCTCTCGTTCTTAAATGCTTCCTCCCACCCACTATCATGATCTGAATTCTACCTTACAAATCTGGCTGGACTAGAGGATGTGCACTGGTACAGATAGGAACCGGAGAATGCAGCACAGATGATCCCTTTGGGACCAGTGGGGAGAGAGGCAACACTGGGAGGATGGAAGGTGGGAGGAGCAGAAAGGGGCAACCAATTATAAGGATCTACGCACAACTTCCTCCTTGGGGTACGGACAGTGGGGAAGTGGGCGAAGGGACACATCAGACAGTGTTCAACATGTCAAAATTGTAATAGTTTATAAATTATCAAGGGTGGGTGAGAAAGGGAGGCATGAGGGGGAGAGAAGCAATATACTTTTATTGTGATAGTGATAATAAATAAGATAATGATATGTATATCTTAATCATTTCCCTAAGTATTATTCTTACTTGAACTATTTAATAGGTTTGACTTCTCAGGATAGGTAAAAATGACTGCACCAACATTTCAGATGGAGCTGTGTATTGTTACGTACATTAATCTGTGTCTAATTTTCTAGGTTATTAATGATCCCATCCATGGCCACATTGAGCTCCACCCTCTGCTCATCCGCATCATCGACACACCCCAGTTTCAGAGACTTCGATACATTAAGCAGTTGGGAGGCGGTTACTATGTCTTTCCAGGAGCCTC
>PVJH01033516.1:0-21481 GCA_004026705.1 Nesogale talazaci | reverse complement strand
GAGTTTTTAGTAGAGTCTATTTATCATTTTCCCATTGTATGATTTATTGTTCGAGTCCAATACTAGATAAAGGTTTCTTTCCATTGACTGGATCTTTGCAAAATTTAGAAATATATTTAAGTTGACAAACGAAGACTGACATTTGCTATGCTCTAATAGGCTGAACACCAAGCAAATCCTATTCCTTTATTTGTTCGTTTTGCAATAAGTCTTGACATCACCTTCTCCCCTTTCGTAAATTTGCTTACTTAGCAGGGCACAATGCAGTTCTGATGTGCAATCTGGCTTCAAAAGAATCTTTGAGACAGCTAATCTTCTGTACACTCACTGTAATTAAATATTACAGCACAAATGGTACATGAGAGACTCACCTTCTTGAGAACCTCTTAGCACCAAAGAGCAATGACACACAAATAGGATAGATTTTCAGAGGGCTTTTCTGCCGAATTTTCAGCTTGAACTTTTAACTCTATGGCAACTAGAAGTAAAGCAATATACAGCACTGACTGAAAATCCCTAACTGCCTTTCGTTCTGTCCGTTCAAAGTCTGCCAGTGGACTCATCTGCTTACCTGCAGGGCACTCGCTTTCATTCTCCCCAAATAAGCACAGGAAATGCCACATGGAGTTAGATTAGTAGCCAACTGCAGCTGTGGCTCAGATGGTAAACGTCACCGAAATAAGTCAGGTCGCAGAGTGTGATTTAACTTTATAATGCAGTACTGGATTTCCACTGAATTTCCCCTAATAGCTAATGCATTTCCTATCTCTATGAGCCAAATTTAAACTACATGCTAACCACGCCCACCACCCCCCAAACAGCAATCCTAACCCATAGCAATTCTCTAGGACGGAGCCAGGTTTACGAGGCTGTAATTCTTTATGGAAACCGACTGCCAGAAAACAAGTGAGTTCAAACGACCCTGCCTTCCAGTCAGCAGCTCAATAGTCTGTAACTTTACTATCACCAGGAAAGTGTTTTCTCCTTTGCTCCCGTCCAGCGGTGTGGACCTGCAGTGAGTGAGGACCTGAAGAAGAGGAGTAGGCCGTGGACTGATGGGCCACAGGCCAATTTTATTTCTAAAGTCCAGCTTTCTATACAACGAGGCAAGGGTGCATAGCGCGCATAGTGTAACAGTGACACTGTGATAAAATTGCTCCAAGCACAAACACTTCCTCAGGACTAATCTTATCTTAACAAACGCAGCTGTGTTCTCAGTGTAGTCATGACATTTGGGAAAGTGAGAAAACATGACCATTGCCCCAGCGGTCCGAGTTACAGTGTCCCCAAGCACCCCAGAGTCACAGTATAACTCAGTGACTATATTCTTCAAGAAGTAAACATAATTCAGGATTTGGTGAATAAACCCATCCTATTCAGTGTCTTCATATTTTATTTTTTTCCAGATACTCTAAATTAAGGAACCCCCTCCCCCCCAATTCAATAATAGTTGGGTAAGTTTATGGCTCTATCATCAAAATACCCCTTGTTAAATTGTACCTGCCGGGGCAGTGAATTATTTAATGTGGCTTTTCTAACGAAAGTCTGTAACTGCTATCAAAGGACCTTTCCCAGCATAGATCTGGTAAGGTGGGGGAATGATCCCAATAGGATGCACTGGTGGGTACTTGGGACTGGGAGTCCCTGGATTATCATCCTGCGGTGGACAAAATGAGCCCTCTGAGAAGCAGGAGGGATCTCATTATCAAATGACCTTTACTTGTATGGGCCTGGGGAAAAAGGTTGGAGAAGATATCAAGAAGCTTCTTCTGTGAGTAACTGCAAACAGGATTCCCTGCAGTGCCATCCTGCTGTGCATTAAAGGAGCCCTCTGAGAACCAGCAGGGAGCGCAACCCCAGCCAGAGCCAGGAGTGGAAATGGGCCTTGGACCTCCAATGCTTGCACCTAATCCGGATGAGGGCTACATCATCGGAGCAGGGAGCAGGATGATGGACTGCCCCAAACACAAAGCAAGTTCCATGCTATTGTGCAGGAGGCTGGCTTGTGGAGTGGGGGCCATCAGGCACTTAATTCGGGGAGCTGAGTTTTCTGACTCAGGGAGTTTTGGGTGCTTCTTAGCAAACTTGAAACTTGGTAATATGTCCTGGTAAACAGTTCAACCCCGAGCATTTCACACTGGCATTACAAATTGTTGACTTCCTCAACAAACCCTGTAATCATGAATTTTGCCTGAATTCCGCACAGCCATTGCAATGGACAATAGAAACCAGAGGTAAATTAGAGAACATTGATCAGGTAACAGTGGGCAAATGAAAAACCAAAGTACTATCCTCCGATTACTTCTGCCGATAAGAGTTGAACACAGCATCACCTTCCTCCCTTGGAGGAGTAGTGGGTCTCAACTGCCAACCTTGCGGTCATCTGCCTAGTGCCTAGCTCACAGAATTACTAGGGCCCCTTAAATTGTGGGCAGTAACAGATATATGGTATTAATGGAGTTTAAGATATTGTTTTGGACATTTTTTCCCTAGTCCTCTTTAAGTTATACTAAAATGAGAGTAAAGATATTTTTTAACCCTAATGGTTATTTGGTTTTTATAGGTTTTGAATAAGTGATTACATAATTAGATTGAAGAAACCATTTCCCCTAGTTCCATACAGCATTGTAAGGATTGCTGGACTCTGCTCACTTCTAGAGCATCCGTGGCCTGTCCTGCAGTAAGATCTAGACAATGCTTTCCAGCTCTTGATCTTCCACATGCTGCTCTCTCGTCCCTCAGCACCAACTGGGGGTGGGCAATGTATTTCCTGTTACTATTTTGGATAACAGAATATGGTTTTGGGACTTTCAGGTTAGCTGTTTGATCTGTAGCTACACTTGAAGTAAGCCACGATATATAGAGTTTGTAGACACAGATGCAAATCATATGTTTTCTTTGAAATAAGATGCTTTCCTCACAGAGAGCTTCAGCTAGTAACTTCCTGCTACCTCACACTCGAGGTGATCTGTTTGCTTCTTGACACCACAGATAAGTTAATCAAGTAAAAATGTTAAAAAGCTCTCTTTCTGAAGGACAATAAAACCAAAAATAAGAACACGGTGAAAAAAATCTTAAATTTCAGAAATATCCCCCCTAGTTCACATAACAAAATGTGAATGCAATAGGAACCCCTGGAAAAAGAGGCACATTTACACTGCAGACGTCCTGAAAGGCTCGGATCTGAAGGCTCTGGTTACCTCTGAAGGTTAGGCTGAAAACAGGATTGGGTGAGTTTGTTTATGAAGTATTTTTACCTTCTCTCATTGCTTCCCTCCAACTCGAGATCAAACCAGAAGTATATGGGCACCAGAAGAACACAGCTGAGGCTGGGGGTGCAAACAAGACACCCCAACAAACTTACTGTCATCAGGTCAATTCTTGTACTGAACCTACAGGACAGGGTAGAAGTGCTCCTGTGGTTTTGAGAGGCTTTCAAAGCCTCCTCTTTCTCCCGGGGAGCAGGTGGCGGGCTTCAACTGCTGATGCTGTGGTTGTAGACCAATGTCTAATTTGCCAGGGCTTTTATACAAAAGACAGGTGGACGGAATGCGGAACTCCTTCCTATACACAGCCCTCACCAAGGGAGCAGCCAGGCTTTCCACTGGGCAGGAGAAATCTGACCAGCCAGTTGGACAAAACCTTTCAAAATTAGTCATTGAAGTCCCTGGAACAAAAAGGTCCAGCCAGAACATCCGAGTGAAAACCACCTGCTAATATCTCATCCTATGCACATATTTGCAGAGTTTCTAATTTTTTATTATATGTGAACATATACCAAAGAATTACCATATATTTGAGGGGGAAAATGTCAAAGATGTGAGACTGAAAACAAACAGAAAAAAGGATCAAAGCAGTAAATGAAGAAAATCCTTTTTTTGGGGGGTGGGGTGAAGGGCATCACTGCCTTCTGGTGGGAGTAAGAGGCCCAGCCTTCATCCTGGAGAGCTGCTGCTGGATTTGAACTACCAACCCATTGGGCCACAGTCCCGCACTCAACCACTATGCCACCGGAGCTCAGCCCGAAAATCTTATAGTAATAGAAACTATAAGTAATTAGGGGGTAAATAAAAGATAAACTGATTACATAAGAGATCATAAATTAAAATTCAGAGAAAAATTATTAAAATATGTATGGAATAAATGAAGTACTTAAAGGACTGTATGGAAGATGAAAGTAAGAATTATTCATTGAGGATATATTTAATCTTAATAAATCAAAACCAACTTGTTTTGTTTTGTGGTAGTTGCAACCCCCTCAATAACATGGAATTTAAGGGCATCTACTTAAAGATGCACCATTATTTCATGTGCCACTATAAAAGTAAAAATGTCCCCAACTGAGAAAATAAAGACATAGTGTGCATCACTTTAGATCTGCCCACTTGTTAGGAGATTGGCTTCCTTGGCAGGTTCTGTCACAGTAGAAGGTGCAAACTGAAGGGATGGTTAGTGACCCACAGATTTCCAAATTTTGAAAGTGTTATTTCAGAAAGGCAATGTTTCACACATATACATAAAAGCACTGTTTCTTGATTCAAGGTCAGGTATGTTTATTTTAAGATAAAACAATGTGGATCTAGTTGCCTTATAATGTTAATTTGTAATAATAATTTGGAACTTAAACAAATTTCCTATTATGAAGGAGTTCTGTGAAGTCTTTTACTCTGTCTTAATTGCTCAGTATACTTTATCTGTATTTTAATATTATTATGCAGACCCATAAACTGATACATTCACTCAGTCTGAGCAAAAATGAATAAAGATTATACATATAGCATAGTGTTCTTTCTTAGAGAAGTGATAGTTACATAAGACATTAGAGAGCTAATTGTAAGACTTTAAAACAGTAATTTTTCTATGTATGTAAGATCTAACATAGTCAAAGATGAAAGTAAGTTGCATTTTTCAGTTCGTGAGGATAATCAGTGTAGGTAAAACAGATGGGAGCATGGTCAACAAGTGAAACAGGCATTTACACTTAGTCACCTTTACAAGGTGCTTAACTGACTCTACATTCAAAAGAAGCGAAACTAACCCTTCCATTACATGGGACCCTTACATTTAGGAAGTGCATATTTCTTTATCAAGGTAATAAACAATATCAAATAAAAAATGCAAAAAGTCTACCAAATATATTGATAAGGCTAATAACATTTTCTTGGAAATAACATTATTTTTATAAATAAGCTAATAGTTTTAGTTTCACATTTAGTAACTTATAAAAACAGTGTTTATTTTCATATGCAAAAGCAATGTAATATCTGGAGTGTGTGTAACCATAAATTAAATGTCTTGAAAAGGAAGATAAATATTATCTTCCGCATGAAATATATTAATAGCTTAGTTTAAATTTGTCCTGTTTTTTATATATCCAGGTATAAACTATTATTTCGAAACAGATTCATTACCATTCAAATGATTTTCTCCATGTGAAAATCTAATTATACTGATTTTTCAATCAAAAGTTTCTATTTTTCTCCTTTACGACATATTATTTTTAAAACAACTGATAATATTTAACACTTGGCATCACTTTTTGCATGTGGTCCTTTTGCAAGACACAAAACATTAACTTCTATCTAGTACATACATCAATCTTTAAAACAATTTTATGGTCTCTTCTAATACTCATTTTGACACTTCAGGCATATATTAACAACATGTAATAAGTTAGAGAACTATAATAATACTAGAGTTATTAACATATATCATCTGCAGTTAAGAGCAGCATCATGTTTAAAACAATAACAATGACAGTGACTGACACTTTATACAAATATTTTAAGAAAGGAAATCAGACTTATATTACTTTACTGTATACATAAAAAATACCAGACATTCTGTTGACTTGGATAAATGAACAAAAACTAAAACAAAACAAATAGACAACAAAACCCCCCAAAACTTTTAAAACTACTCTCTCTCTCTATATATATATATTTTTAAAGCAGTTAAAATACATATATGTATGTATGTATTGAGTAGTTTAAAAAGTTAAAAGAACAATGTAAACCATTATATAGTGGAACATTTTCTATGAAAATTATTTAAGTGTAATTCAAAATCTAAAAAGTAAGAGATTCACTAACAATCCTATGGACCCTAAGATTAGTACCAAGCAACACACATTTTCTGAAAATACATTCACAGTAAAAGTAAAAAGTGCTGTTCATTTTCAGGTGATCTATTATCCATAAATAATATATTATTTTGAAATGAGGCAATTTTCTAATAAATAAATTAAAATTTTTAAATAATTATCATAGTTATTAGAAATCTATGTACATATACCTGAAAGGAATGAATAAGTTCAAACTACTACATCAAAGCAAAAGCATAGCTTGACAATATAACATTTGTAGTTAGTTATAATATACCCTTTATCTGTGCTACATATGAAGACTCAATTCAGGGAGGGAAAAAGTGATTTCCAGTGCTTTTCACCTTTTGCTTATTTTCTACATGCTCAGATCTCCGACCTGCTTCCACAACTCTTGAAAATTGTTGCTTGTTGCATTTGCCGCGTAGACAGTAATGCTTTATTTTAGGAGTCTCTAGTTGAAATAAGTAAAATAATAATACAAAAGCAATATTTACTTAGGATGTAATTCAAATTTGATAAGGTAAATAAAAAATATCTTAATATTAATACAACTTAATACAACTACATAGTAAGGCATACAATAAACAACTACCAATAGAAAATATGTATATAAGTAAACAAGTATTGCTATTAGAGTTCCAAGTTCATAGAGTTCATTAGAGTTCCAAGTTTATTTCAAACAAAATGTATTTAAATAGGTCTCTGTGATTCAAGAATGGTTGCAGATAAGTACTTTCAAAAATATACTTGTCTAAGTTTACTTAAAGTTGAAGTCCAATAAAAAAGTAGCTTCTGAAGGGATCTGCTGGCCAGTTAAATTCAAAGCAGAGATCAGTTCATGCTTATGGTGATTTTCTGAAACTATTCTAAGGGTCATTTTGAGAGAGGTTCTTGAAGGACACAGAATGATCCTGTAGGTTTGCCCAAAGCAATACATTAGTTGCTTGATTCCTTGACTGCTAGTTCCATGAGCACTGATGTGGACAGTCAAATGAAATTCTTGACAACTTCAATTATTTTTCCATTTATCATATGTTCTATTGATCTAGTTGTAAGGATTATGGTTACCCTTACATGGAGTGTAATGTATACTAAAGACTGTAGGTACTCTTTTATCTTCATCACTAAATGATTCAAGTCCTTTTTACTTTTAGCAAACTGAGTTGTAGCAAATGTGCATCATCCACTCATTTGCATTATGTTAATTCCAAATCACAGTAGTCCTCTATGAAAATGTATAATTTCCCCTTTGGGTTTTGGAGACCTTAAATCTTTACAAGAGAAGATAACCTCATTTTTCTCCAGCAGAGGGGGTACTCTTGCAGCCATGCAATGATGCTGAGTGCAGGAAGATCATGGGCCAGTGGTTGGAAAGTCTTGTGGATCCAGTGGCGGTGGAAGAATTTCTGTGTTGGCGTGGTTCTCCACGTGGCTCCTCCAGTTCCAGGGCTCTGGCTCCATAGCATTGCTCCACATGTCTTGTCAGCAGGAAGACATAGCAGAGAATGTATGTGGCTTCCAGTGAGCTATTTATCTCCTTTGTGCCTCCAAATGAGGTCATCAAACTGTGACCTGATTGACAGGCTAGACTCCACCCCTTCACAAGTTGACAGATTACTGGTATGTAACTGCCACAGATGCTAACAGAGAGATTGGTCAATTCTACCATTCCACTGGCAAAACTGTCTAAGACTGAGTCATCTCCGAAATAAAAACAGGAAGTTACACAACCACCAAGAAAGAAAAGCCATCAGTGGAGTGTAGACAGCAGAGGCATAGCACTGAGGTCATGAGACAGAATAAAGAAGCAGCACCACGACCATGAGACAGAGCAGAGGAGCACTGCTGAGTCTGGGAGGTAGAGCTGTTTGGCTTTCTGGCCCACACAGGCAGAGTCAAGAGATCTTACCAGTTTGTAAATGGTTAGCTTCCCTAATAAACCCCTATAATCATGGTATTGTGAGTTTCTATGTAGCCATTGCAATGGATAACAGAACCCAGAAGGGTA
Organism: Nesogale talazaci; assembly: GCA_004026705.1. Lineage (NCBI taxonomy): Eukaryota > Metazoa > Chordata > Mammalia > Afrosoricida > Tenrecidae > Nesogale > Nesogale talazaci. The sequence goes on along the minus strand of PVJH01033516.1, from coordinate 13,367 downwards.
GTATCATGCCACGGCAGGGTTGGCTAATATTGGAATAGGATAAAGGAGGAGAGTGGATGGAGGCATATTTGACCCCTGCCTTGTGACAAGCATCCTTAGGCTGATATGGAATGAAAATTCTCTTTCTGCTTTTTATAGGAACAGAGGTCAGATATGGCTCCTGTACCATTTCCTCAAAAGTGCTGTGGAATGTGGAATTCTTTTTTTTTTTTTGGGGGGGGGGGCATCACTGCTCTCTGGTGGTGGGAGTAGGAGGCCCAGCCCCACTGCTGGAATTGAACCTCCGTCCCAGTGGGCCGCAGTCCCGCGCACAACCACTACGCCACCGGGGCTCAGCCCACTGTGTAATTCTTGATCTGTAAAATGTTATCTTTATTTTCTTGTGAGTCACACAGACAAATGCATTTGTGTACACACACACACACACACACACACACACACACACACACACACACCCTACCTTCCTTTTTGGTATTCTCCACTTTCAGCCAAGATCTAACTGAAATCAGTAATTATTCTCTCTCCCTCATCACATATCCTCTTCTGAATCCATCTTGAATTTCTCACAGTTCTCTGCTGAGATACTACTGCAACTGTGCTTGAATTATGTTCAGCAAAATTTTACTTGTGTATAAAATTCAGTAATTTCTGCAATCTGTTGGATCACTTTTTTTAGAATGCACATATATGCCTTTCAGTGGTTGGCTAGGTAGCTAGTGGTCTTTCCAATTTCTTGAAAAAGATAAATACTTCCATTGTGGCATTCATTTGTTAAAATATCTCAGTTGGTATTCTGTCAAGTCTGGGAAACTTGTTTTTTTGCCTGTCTTCAGTGGTGCTTGAACTTATGCCTTTAAAATCATTGGATCCTGATCACGTGCTACCTCCTGAAATGGTTGCATGATGACTGGCCCCCACCCACCCAGATGATTGTGAGTATGCCCTTTTTTTAGTGTATGTGCTGTCAAAGCGAGCATGAATATTCCCTTCTTTTTAAGGATACTTTTTGCATCATTCAATATATTGCCCATAGAATTCTTCAGCTTCATAATTCAATGTTTTAATGTTTTTTTTAATTTTCCCCAATTTCTTTCAGCTTGAGAAATACCAAGGATGTTCTTCCCCTTTGTCTTTCATGCTCAAAGTCTTTATGTATTTCATTATAATTCTTTGTTTTGACTTTTAAAGGCACTCTTTGATCCTGAATTTAGATATAGTGATTTTGAGCCACAGGATCCAGAATTTTTTCCACTGGCTGATTTTTTCTAATCTTTTCAAACTTATCTTGGTCTGAAGGCTATCCTGAAACCTGTTCATTATCATAGCAATGGGCCTTTCTCCAAGGACAGATGGGTAGTGGCTATACAGGAAGTACACTGGCTGGGAATCAAAACGGGCTCCTACGTAGAAGGTGATAATTCTATTATTGGGAAGAACTAATAATAAAGAGCATGGATGCTTGTTTTTTTAATCAGAAAGTATCAGGTTCAAATCCTGATGTAACACTAATAATAACAACTCAAAAAATAGTTATTGTTATTGTAGCAAATGTCTCAAATCAAGGTTCTTAAAAATACCGTATATGCCAAGTATTGGAGCACATTTTTTTTTTTTTTTGGTGTGCCTCTGGTGGTCTGGAGAACATTTTCAATGCAGTTTGTATGGTAAAATTAGGTGCCCCAACTGATATTTGGGTCAATTTATACTTCAGTCTATATGGTAATAAATATATCTAGGGCTGAGCCCTGGTGGCGTAGTGGTTGAGTGCGGGACTGCAGTCCACTGGCTTGGCGGTTCAAATCCAGCAGCAGCTCTCCAGGAGCAAGGCTGGGCCTTCCACTCCCACCAGAGGGCAGTGATGCCCCCCCAAAAACAAAAAAAGAAACAAAAAAATATCTCTAATGTTGAAAATTATCCTAGATTTTAATAAATCATTTGGATTCAATAAATTCAATTTGGATTCATTAGATCATATCTTTTCAAATAAAAAACCTATAGGTTAAACAGAAAAACTTAATCAAGACAATTGAGATCATACCTCAATAATGGCAGATTAGTGCTTTGTCATAAAGTCTGATTATTGATTAACAGATTTCAATAAAATCATGGATTCTTTCAAATTAAAAACAAACCATAATTCTATTCTTTTCACGTATTTCTTGAATGTTATAACTGAAAAACAGATCTTTCTTTTATTATTATGGAGCTGTCATATTTAGAAAAGCAGAGAGGCTAACTTACTTATCTGCTGTGAAGTTCCTTCTTGAGACAGGATTTGAAAGTGGGATACTTTTGAATTGTCTTATAACCCTGTGGAATAGAGAATCCAAAATATGCACATATAAGTAAAATGGTATCAAAGTCTTAAGTATATAATGACTAAGCCAACATAATACCTAAGAGTAATAAAGTGTAAAGCGATAGAGGTTTTATTTTAATTTGATTTCATCACACAAGTTTTAAATGAAAATGATTTTCAATGTATGCCCTTTTGGGTTATTAGTGGCACTGTCTAAAGTGTTACTAAGCAACCAGTAGGTGGCAGGTAAGCATGCAGTGACTCTATCAGGATGGCTTGGACTTATTAAAAATCTCAAGATGGCTGAGGGGTGGCCGCAGTCCCCTCCCTGGCTGGGGCCCACGGGCAGGAAGGGGGAGGGAGGGGCTTCCTGCTGCATTGGAAGCTGTATGCTGCTTAGTTTGCTGTTAGCCAAGGATGGTGTGACAGGGAGGGTTCAGGCCTGAGTGAGGCAGCCTGAGGACTGCACCGTCTGACAGCTGGGCTCCCGGGGACATCCCACTGTTAATTTATAGCCAGGTGTGCGTGTGCTGCTGGGCCACTTCTGTGTTGTCTGTGAATTTTGTCGTGCTCTGTTTTGCTATTTCGTCGTGCCAGAAGCAAAAGTCTTTGAATTTCGTTTGGGGAGTAGGGAGGGGGCAGTTTGTGTCAGGTTTTTAAAGATTTTACTTCATTCATAAATAAGAGTTCAATAAATTTTATAACCAAAAAAAAAATCTTTAAAACCATGTCTAAGATGAATTTTGTGTTTTTTTTTTTTTTGGTATACATGATTCTTTTAAAAAATGTATAATACTTAAGGCTGTTTTGCCATAAAAGACTAAATATTCTTATTAATTTTAATTTTTGAAAAAACTTGTGGTATTTCAAGAGTTGCTAGATGTGTAAGTATGCACTGATTCATACTATAATTTCACTCTAAAGTTTTTTCTTAAAAAAATGTTTTTTGGGAGTAAAACATTGAGTTTATAGTACTTACTTTGTACTACACTGAAAAAAAAACTTTAACAAAAAATTATTTTGCTTATTTTCCATGTAGAATATACCGATTGTGCAGTGACAGATGAGTCTCACATTTGCCTCTTAGAAATTTGTGTCATATAAAATGAGAAAGTGACATGCCTTTGTAAAGTCACAAGTGTGAAGCACCACTATGCAGACAAAATTTTTCAAAAACATTTGCCAACAAGTCTCCCCTTACAAATTGGAATGTAGACAGTATACTAACATAAATGAATGAATGTGAAAATGATTTTATATGAATTAAATTTAAAACCTTCATGAGAAGTAGAATTTAAAGATAATGGAATATTTCCATGAACATTTTGAAGCCTCTTCATGTTCTTTAAATGATGATAAGTGAGTTGTAAGTTGACAAAACTGTCAAAAATTAAACTATTTTTAAAAAGCATTATCTTGGGGCTGAGCCCCGGTGGCGTAGTGGTTGTGCGAGGGACTGCGGCCCACTGGGATGTAGGTTCGATTCCAGCTCCATGGAGCAAAGTCTGGGCCTCCTACTCCCACCACCTGAGGGCAATGATGCCCCAAAAAAAAATCATAAAAAAAAGCATTATCTTTCATCACCTCACATTCTTCTGAAAGGCAGGTAGGAAATATCTTTTTTTTTTTAACTAAAACATTTTAAGTTAATATCCATATATTTTTATTAAAATTATCTCTAAAACTGGGATGGAATTTTTTCTTTCCTTTCAAAAAAAGGGGGAAGGTGAAGAATGGGATATACATAGGGTTTAAATTTATAGGCTTACCCGGAATCCTCTATGGAGCCTGTCTTTCATAATTCCAATAAATTCTTTATAACTTAATTGATCATCTTTGTCCACATCAAAAATCTTGAAGACTGTGTTCACTAAGTGCGGCGAAAGTTTGAGGCCAGTGGCTACATACACAGCACGCTTAAATTCATCTAGATAAGTACCACATAAAAAGAAAAAAGGGTTGACAACATCTCAATAATTTATGCTAATTACTAGAAAGGCTGTAAATGAAATTGGTCTCTAAACATGAGTCATGATCTTACATACTTCATGTTTCATTGAACATACTGCTTTCAGGGAACAAAAATGTCTGCGGTTTTCATGCAAAGAGCCAAGGAGCTCAACAACGCATTTTATCACTGCCTTTTTACTGTGCACCTACTAGCAACAACATATGCCTCAGAGGTCACTTGGATGAATAAATTCTCAAGGAACTTACGGTTTAAATGGGAAGTGAGGCACCTGCTCATGTAACAATTATACAAAAGGCACCAACAAAGTGCTATGAGAATTTGGAGATGATTGTTTTCATCTGATTAGGTAAGGCTGTGGCTTTTGTATTTGAGCTGAGCCCTGACAAGCAAGATGGATTTAGGCTTGTAGAGATGAAGGAAACTGCAGATGAAATGGCACAAATGAACAAAGGCACTGGCGAGACATGAATCCAGAAGGAATACTCAGAGAAGAGTGAGTTCTTAGTGTGGGGAGAGCACAGGGGACACACGGGAGATGAAAACGGACACCAAAAGGGATCTTAGGGGAAGAATCTGTGCATTTTTCAATTTGGAAATGCAAGAGTTTTCCAAAACAGTCATGTTTTAGAAAGGATAAATCTGCATTTCAGAAAGACCATTCTGTGTGGTGTTTGGGAAACACTAAGAGTATTTACTAACAGAAAGCTGGTATTGTTGGCAGCAGGGCGTTCCTCAGTGGCTGTGGGTTAGGGCTCATATGACTAAGTTTTCTATACCATGCTATCATAAGAGGGACCATTCATTTAACTCTTTCCACTTGACCTCAAATCTTCAACAATCTCATGAAGATTTGTCCCTGCAAAATGAAGGGACAACATTTTGATATCCGTGATAGCCGTACTTTTCTTTAGAAGTGAAGCAAAACTGATATGCAGTTTTATGCATTATTCTCAAAACTTGGTAAATCTAAATCCTTTGCTGATTAGTGGCGGTGCTGACAGATTTTGGAGGCAGCACAAAGTATGAATACAATCACCCAAATAAAAAACCTCCTCCTTGTGGATGCCTGAGGCATGGCTAGTGGACTCCTCCTCCCTAGCAGACACACATTCCTGAGTGGCCACGACCTTCTTCCTCTTTAACGTCACTAGCTTTTATCTACAATATTAAGTGATATGAAAGAAATTAAGTTTTTGCTCTTTATATTGAAAAGATGATTACTTACCTTGTCCTATAGATCGACTTGCAAAGTTATACATATTCAAGGCTATTGCAAAGTCTTCTAGGTTATTCAAAAACTGGAAAAATGATCTGAATTCATCAAATGTGATACCCTATATTGGGAAGACATATATATGAAATATTATTAAATTTATTCACTAACCATATTAATACAAAAACAACAGATAAAGCATCTGCAATATACCATGGAATAAGAATTTCCAGGGCATATAGACTTCTTTCTTCAAAATGAAATGTAAAATTCAATCAGATTATTTTCACTGGGTAGAGCTGCTACACTAGCAATCATAGGTGGAAATACTTTCACACACTGACAACTGAGCACAATGATTCAAAGAAGATAACACTAAAAGTAAATTTTAAAAGTTTAACTTTCAAAAATGGTGTTTCAGACAATTTTTTTTAAACTATGAGTGTCAATACAATGATTAAGCAAACCCAAACTACCATAGTGAGAAGGTTAAAAAAAAAAACTCAAACAGAAACAACCCCAGTTATCCCGTCTATGTTTTCCTTAGATATGACTCGGCACGAACCATCAATGTCTATAAAATGACGATGAAAAATGAAAATGTTCAGTAACCTTCACCAGAAGGACTTTCCCTTGTTCTTGCCATGGTCAAGACACCAGGGCAGCAGGAGGAAGCTCACTGTCTATAGCTCTGGCAGGCCCAACACAGGACTGGGTATGCAATCACAGAAGGACCCGGAATGTCATGTATACACATTGTCATTATTGTGCTAAGGCTTGAATTAAACAGGACAGGTGTTTGAAGTAAGTACTATATATATCAGATTAACATGACTGCAAAGAAAGTATATGATTGTAGAGAAAGTGCAAAGAGGTTGTGCTTGACAAAGTCTGCCCTTACTATGGCAAAAGCATAAGGGAAGTTAATATGGCAGAGTAGGAAGGATTGACAAAGGACCAAAGGAGTCTTTTTCCACATAAGAACAACACTGATCAAATAACTTACTGTGAAAACTTAATTTTTTGCTATACATTATTTCTGCTTCTTACAAGTAATTTTTATTTTACTGGAAATGTGTCCATTCTTGTTTCCTCTCAAGTTTCTCTTCTTATATACATTCATGGTCACCCAAACCCTTGATCCTGCGCTTTGTGACTCAACTCCATGGGCTATGTTTTTCAGAGAGGAATGTTGGAATCAGTTACCAATGAGTTATCAGTGATTTGTCTATATTGATGTGGACCTCTAGGAGCCAGGGAAACTGGTCATTGCTCTGGTTCTATATTAGTTTATACCCATGGTTCTCAACTTTCCTAATGCTGTGACCCTTTAATTCAGTTCCTAATGTTGTGGTGACAGCCCTTCTCCCCCCCCCCCAACCTTAAAATTATTTTCATTGCTACTTTGTAAATGTAATTTAGCTACTATTATGAATTGGGCAACTCCCATGAAAGGGTTACCGCCAAAAGGGTCACAGTGCACAGGTTGAGAACCGCTGGTCTATATTGTGGGCAATTAGATAATATGAGATCAGACTTAACTACTATGGGTTCCAAGCCGATATAGTTGAGCTCTTTATAAAAGAGAACCTATACAGACATCTGGCAGAGGAAGTATGTCTATAGGATAACAGAGGCAGATGAAAAGCAAGAAAGGCCAAGGATAACTGGGAAGCTAGGACAGTGCGGCTCTTCCAGTGTCAACGTGCAGCTCTGAGTCACACTGAAAACAGCTGAACTTTATGATTTCAATTCATGGTAATTTCCTTTGTTTGGGAAAACTTATTTAAGGCTCCTGAGTGATTTTAAAGTTGTTAGGAGGGGCAGGATTGGCTCTTCGGTCTCAAGAGGTTGCCGAGCCCTGAGAGAGCGGCATGGTACACTCTGTCTGAGACCTCAAGGACAGTCAACACGGCCGATATTCGGATTCAGCACAAAGTTATACAACTAATAACTTGTTCAATTTTTGATATTCTGTTTCCACAGATCTAGGAAATTAAGTGATGAAATTTTGGAACTAAGCAGCAGTGATGGTTTGCATAACTGTGACCGTGCCTGATAGCACTGATTTATGAACTTTAAAAAGGTTGAAATAACTTTTATGCAATGTGTATTTTAGCACAATATACACAATCTCTTTCTCTCTCTTATTGAAATATGTTAGGATGCCAGTATAGTTGCTTGTGATTTGAACTGTGGCAAAACTGAGATAGTTTATATGGTGTAATTCAATAAAAAGATACACCAGAAAATGCAGTAGATATGAAGCAGCTAAATCTAATTATAGTTTGTACTGGCCAATAATGGGCTTGGTCTGTAGCCATACTTATAGCTGCCAAGTAGGAGGATATGACTGTCCAAAGGATGTACTTGCTAACTGGCATGAGAAAGGAACATAAGCCTGAAATAACTGCTAAAATGAGCAAAAGACTGGCTAGGCAAATTCAGCGAATAAACCTCATAACAAAATGTAAAACATAAAATAAACATTCAGAAAACATGGTCTTTTTTATATTCGTTTTGTTTGTTTTTTCCTTTTCTTTAGTTTTTTTTAAATGATTTTATTGGGGGCTCAAACAACTCATCACAATCCATACATCTATCCATTGTATGAAAAACACATGTGTGTATTTGTTGACTTCATCATTCTTGAAACATTTGCTTTCTACTTAAACCCTTGGTATCAGCTCATTTTCTCCCTCCCTCTCTGCAACTCCCTCATGAACCTTTGATAATTTATAAATTATTATCATTTTTCATACCTTATACTGTCTAACATCTCCCTTCACCCACTTCCCTGTTATCCTTATCCCAGGGAGGAGGATATATGTAGAGTCTTGTAATCGGTTCCCCCTTCTACTCCACCTTCCCTCCACCCTCTGGGTATCGCTGAAGGGATCATCTGTCTTGGATTCCCTGTTTCTGGCTCCTATTTGTACCAGTGCACATCCTCTGGATTTGTAAGGTAGAATTGAGATCATGATAGTGAGGAGGAGGAAACATTGAAGAACTAGAGGAAAGTTGTATGCTTCATCATTGCTACACTGTGCCCTAAATGGTTCATCTCCTTCTTGCAACTCTTCTGTAAAGGGATGTTCCATTGCCTACAGATGGGCTTTGGGTCCCCAATCTGTACTTCCCCTCATTTACAATGATAAATTTTTAGTTCTTTGATGCCTGATACCTGGTCCCTTTGACACCTCATGGTCACAGGCTGCTGTGCTTCCATGTGGGCTTTGTTGCTTCTGTGGTAGATGGCCACTTGTTTGCCTTCAATCCTGTAAGACCTCAGACACTCTATCTTTTGATAGCCAGGCACCATTAGCTGTCTTCACCATATTTGTTTAAGAACACATTAGTTTTCTATGATCATTTCGGGAAGGTGAGCATTATAGAATGCCAATATAATAGAACAAAGTGAAAAAATGTGATCTCATGAGGCCTCAAATTTATAAACTAAGCATGTTCTCAAACTCTATCTTGATTTCATAAATTCAGTATGAAACAATTCTTTGGCTGTGTGGTAAAAAACAAAACCCACTGTCAATGAGTTGATTCCCATTCATAGCAATCATATAGGATAGGGCAGAGCAGAACTGCTCCATGGGGTTTCTGAGGCTGTATATCTTTCTTGAAGCAGACTGTACTTCATCAGTCTCCCAAAGAAAAGTTGGTGGGTTTGAACCACTGACCTTTTAGTTAGCAGTCCAATCCTTAACCACTACAGTGCCGACGTGCCTATTCCACTGTATAGGACACAGGTTCCCCACTTTATTTTCCAAGTCTATGTATCTTTACTGAAGCAAAGTGCCTCATCTGTTTCCCATGAAGTTGCTGGTAGATTTGAATTACTGACCTTTTAGGTAGCGGTCCAGGGCTTAACCACTGTCCTGTTACAATTCCTACTTCACTGTATATCACGGTTGCTATTAAAAACATTGCAATGAACAACTTTATACATTTGTCATTTTAAACATGAGTGACTATCTTTACATAAAATTAGTTAAAAAACAGGGAAAAAAGTTAAACACCCTGCTAAGTTAAATTTCCTAACATGGCTCTTCTATCCTTGACTGTAAATCTCACCGAATGACAGCATGGGACTATGCAAATAGGGTGTGTGATGGATTAGCTTTGGTTGCTATACCCCTTAACATCAGAGCACTTTCTCTGAAACAAGTACAGACAGAATCCCCAGGACCATCACATTTGAGAACTCTGTGTAAAGTGGCAAGAACAGAGGCACCAGAGGCTGCGACACAGAAACCCTGGGACAGAGTAAAGGAACTAGTCTGAGACCACAGGCCACGGCAGGAAAACCTGAGACAGAATGGGAGAGCAGCACTAGGACCGTGAGGCAGAACAGTAGCCCAGCTTCCTGGCCCACAGCAGCAGAGGCCAAGGGACCCCTGGCTGAAAGGCTGAGGACCACAGAGAAAACTTGACTGCTGGCTGAGGGGGCATGTTGCTGTGGACCAATGATTGTTCCCCTTAATTTTTTCTGATCCTAGCTTGTAGTTACCTATCAACTTCCGTATCAAGCCCCTTAATCATGAATTCTGTCTGTGAGTTTTGGATGATAGAAGTGGGTTATGGAACCCACCAGAGAAGTAGAGTGCCATGAGAGAAACGGGGTGAGAGTAGGGTTCAAGAAGGTTGGATGTTATAGGCCTTGAGCTAGTGGGAAGTTGAATTGCCCTTCTCTCGTTTACCCAAACGAGGTCAGATGTTACCTCTGTGCCATTTCCTCTGTTCCTCACTGTGAAATGGGATCTATCATCTACCCATTGATTCAGAAGATGTTATAAATGTTGTGGAGATGTACAGGTGAACCAAAAAAGACAAAAGTGCCAGCTCTCTTGTAGCTTACATTGTAGTTGGGAAAGCCAGAGAGTAATCAATAAAAAAAGTGTATGTAGTTTAGCAATGAAGATAGATAAGTAACTAAGAATAAAAACAGGCAAATAAAGCATGTTAGAGGATGATAATGCTATTGGGAAAAAACACAACAAAGACGAAAAGTAAGCAGCAGCAGAAATCTCTAGAAGTTGGGTTTATAATTTATACACAAGGCTACAACTCATATGTCACATGATCAAATGTTAACATAAGCTATTCTTGATAGAGGTTATATTATTTATGTATTAGATTGGATATGGTAGATTTCATTGAAATGTAACATGATGAGCCACATTCTGGACAAAGAGGAAAACCTGAGTAAAAGACACTGGCATTTGAGCGAGCAGGGAGAGGAGAGACAATGAGGTCAGAAAGGTGATGAGGAGCAGAATGGGTGGGGCTTGCAGACCACTGCAAAGATTACAGTTTTTACTTAAAGAAAAGTGAGTGTTGCCATGGTAAGTTCTGAATCATGGAATATATTCCCTTAATTACTGGATTGGGAATAGATTGCAAGAAAATGTTGGAACTCAAGAAGGAACTTATGAGGGAAAAGTAATAAACTTGGAAAAAGAAAATGGTGAGGTGGAATGGAAGTGCTAAGATGTGATGGCATCTTGAGAGAGGTGACTTTCATAGGATATGCTCATATATGCGTACAATAGTTAAGGCATTGAAAAATTTGGCCAGAGCAACAAAAAGGAGTTTCTATTGACTACAACAGAAAAGAGGGTGTGTAAGCAGGTTCTTTTTATTTTTAAAGCCAGGGAAGACATTTTTGTCATGGAAGAAGCAAGAAATACTTGAGCATGTAACAAATTTTGGTTGGGGCAGGAGGGAGGGTAACTGACAAAGATAGATAGGTTTTCTATGCCAACATAGCTCCCGTAGGCACATGTGGGTGGAGTTTAACCTGTTAATTGGGTTGCAGCTTAATTAGAGGGCAACTGAGGTAAGTGGGTTTCCAAGGCCAGACTTCTTATTTTCCCTGGAGACTGGACCAGTGCACAGCGTTCTGGGCAGGTATGTGGCCTCAACTGTATGCTGTGCTTCCTGTCGGCTGAGCCAGCTCGTGGATCTTGTCGCCATCTGTGTGACGCTAGAGCTTGAGGGTCCACTGGGACTAGCTTTGCCATGCAGCTGGTGGATCTTGTTGGTTTGCAATGCATTGCTACAGCTTGAGGCTCCATGGGGACCTGCTTCGCTATGCTGCTGAGCTACTGTCCTCTGCTATGTCTCGACACTCACCTTCTGCTGTTGCCACCCCACGCTGCCATGTTTGCTGCCTGCTGGCTCATCTTACCTCGCCAATGTCTGCTTCCTCAACCTTGGACCAACAATTGCCTTGAATTGATGGGCCTTTAGTATATTAACTGTTCCAGACAAGTGAGTTGACCTGAGTCTTCTGTACCGCTGTAGACTAATTAGCTGTTGTATTACTTCTTGTTATACAGACCTGTCCATATATCCAGATATTTATACATGTGTCCTGGTTTTGTTTTTCTAAAGAACCCTGCCTAATTCATTAAGTACCAAGTTCAATGCAGCGTAATCAAGTTTACTAAGATCTCTGCATGATGATAAAGCTGCTCAACTCTCTTTCCTCTAGCTAGAAGGGATCTGATGGAGGCTTATCCTGACTAGATAGTCTGAAGAAGGGTTTTGGGCTCCCACTTTTTTACAAGTTGTGTGTTCACAATTTAAGCTCTGATACTTTCCCCTTTGTCATATTTTAACTTTGTTATTATCATCTTTGGATCACACAAGTTGGTGTGCTTCTTTCATATGGACTTTGTTGACTCTTTGCTTGAATGTCTTTGCTCTATGTTTGAATAAAAACCTTTAAGACCCCCTACACTATTCTGACTGGTAGCTGGGCACCATTTCTGTAAATAACTTTTTTTTTTTTTTTTTGGGCATCACTGCTCTCTGGTGGTGGGAGTAGGAGGCCCAGCCCCACTGCTGGAAATGAACCTCCGTCCCAGCGGGCCGCAGTCCCGCACACAACCACTACGCCACCAGGGCTCAGCCCCTCTGTAAGTAACTTTTAAAAGAGATGATCAGATATTTCATTTTGCAACTGATAAGCCAGAGATATCTACTAGAAAGTCAAGTGGAGGTATTTACTGAGCAGAGACTAAGATGAAGAGGCCCAGAATTGAGGAGAAATGTTTAAGCAAAATGTACAATTTGAAAGTCAATATATGCTATTAACTATCAGTAGTCCTGATTATATGGAAAGCTAGATCCAACCATTAAATCTCAAGGTTGTTCAAACTGAAACTGAGTGCCTCCTAGGCCCAAACATATATTGTTGCTTATGTCAGTACATGGCACCGTTATTTCACCTTGTTCCTCAGACCCAAACCCAAGGAACCCTTCTAGATGCCTCATTTCCCTTCACATTGAAATGTAACCCATCAACAAGTTCTTTCAGTTCTATTTCTTAGGTGACAGAAGATCTGACCATTTCCCTCTATTTTTTCACACTCTGATACAAGGCATACTCATCTCTTGCATGGCCTCCTTGAGCAACAACTTAACAAACTTGGGGTGATATTGTGAGGAATGAGAACGCTACAACATTTAATTGTGCTATGTGAAACCTGGATATGTACACCAGAGGAAGTACTTTATAATCAGAAGAGGGGTGCATCGTGTTTGCTGAATACATAAGCCAAGCAGCAGGATGATACTTAGAATGCAGCATCAGAACTGAAAGGAGGCTCTTTAGCAATCTGCATTTTGCAGGTGACACACATTGCTTGCTGTGAGTGAGAAGGATCTGAGGCATTTTGTTGATAAGGATAAAGACTGCAGCTTTCAAAATAGATTAAGAAATATAAAGAAAATATAAAGAATAACCAAAAAATATAAAGAAAACCAACATCCTTCCAATTGGACCAACAGGCAACATCGTGAGATATGAAGAAAAGATTCATGTGGCCAAGGATTTGATTTTACTTGGATCCACAATCAACCCA
>PVJH01033515.1:0-21498 GCA_004026705.1 Nesogale talazaci | reverse complement strand
TATTTGAATAAAAGCTGTCAGGCCTGACTTTCACAAGGTCATTTCTGTTATCTCGAGGATTACAACACAACCAACCTAGATTTTGATCAGAAGCAATTTCAAATCTCCCTTCCAGAGTTGACAGAGCTGACCCCAGTTCCACAGAGCTGTAATAGAATTCTTGATACAATGACATTCATATGAAGCTACTGTTCCTTTTCTAGCGGCTGTTCCCCAGGCTGCCCAGAGTCTTGCGCAGGCCATCCCTGAGATGCAGTCAGCTCATTAGTGAGGGGAGTATTATGTAATCTGGTGTAATTTGGGAAGTGAGAGAATTAGGAGTGAAAGGGTGGAGTTTAATCTGTAAATCATTGTATAGTCCATGAAGTTTCTGTGTGGGCATGGTCTTCCCCTGAGGATTCTGGGAACTCCTGTATTTCTGCTTTGGAGATGGGAGTCTCATGGCTTCTATCTTCCCCTGTGTCTGCATCCATTTTGCACTTTTTATCACTCAGAAGTGGTTAGATTTAGATTAGGTGGGCTATGTCATGGGGATGTTAGCCAGGAGATCCATAGTTTGAAAACACCTACCACTCCTTGAGAAAAAGATGAGGTTTTTGCTCCCATAAAGATCTACAGCTTCAAAACCTTAAAGGTACAGTTCTACTAGGTACTAAAGGGTCTATATGAGTCAGAATTTTGATGGCAATGAATTTGGTTTTGGTTTGGTCTCCTCTGTTGTGATCTAATTAACACAGCATTAACAGGTTAGGGATTAGGATTACAGCACATAATTTCCTGAGATAAGACTCCCACCAGAGATAATTCATATATTTATTCATCAATGCTAACAAAATTAATTGTTAAAATAATAAAATAGAGTACCATTTAGCAATGGAAAGGAATGATCTGAAGCTAAGCCCAAAAATATAGTTGAATCTTACAATCACAATGTTGTGTGAAGGAGAAAGTCAAAAGGATTCATACACAAGAATCTGAAAAACGATATGGGTAACCTGATAGTTCTAGGTGTGAGACAGACATTTATGGCCAATTCTGTCTCATCTAACTCTAACTAGCTAGCTTCTATTTCCAATCAATGTCTGACCTTCCCCACTGGTGAAACATAAGCCAACAGTTCAGTATCCTAGACACTCAAACTAATCAATCGAGATTTGCCTGTACAATTCAACCTAGTGCAAAATCCCCCCATAACCCCAAACAAGAAAAGGCTGTTGTGTTATTCTGGGTAGACTAGAGAAACAAATTCATAGACTTGTATATGGATATAAGGGTCAGGTTTATATACAAGAGGAAGGGAACACTGAGAAAGCATCCCAACCAGTTCAGTTCAAAGTCATAAGTCTGATATTAGCCCATAGGCCCGATACCTGTCTCTAACATCTCCTTCCGACTCACGAAGTCACAGGCCAGTGGGTGAAGAATCCCAGCACTGGTAGGGGACTCTCTATGGTTCCTTGCTGTCAGGGCTCAGGGTCCATCAACAGCATCCAGTGGTGGTGGAAGCAACTCAGCGCTGGCAGGGATCTCCACGTGGCTTCTCCAGCTTCAGAAGTCTGGTTCCATCAGGGTAAGGCCGTGTGGCTTTTCCTTTGGCTCCTCCAGCATCTTGGATGCTGCGATCTTGTCTTGCCCATAGTTTGTCATCTCAGAGACTGACTCCTAACAGCTGGGGAGATGGCCTTTCATCTCCATGAGGGAAATACCACAAGATTTCCCAGAAGTCTCAGGAGAAAGCCATGTCCACACGGAGGCCTCATTGACTGTTAATCTCCAGATTAACAGGCTAGACTCCACCCCTACATCTCAATCATGAAATTGACATCTTGAATACATGACCACCACAGCAGTCCTCCCTGCACTCAGTCCATTTGAAATATGCTCAATATGGTAGAACGTTCCTGTTCCCAAGTGTACGCTTATGTTTTGCCTTACTCTCTGGAGCTCTTATCTGATGCCCTGACAAGATGCTCCTAACCCATGACTTGCTTATAAAGCTTATGAGTTGGTATCCAAGTTTAATTTGGGGAATTTTTCTTTTATTCTTTTATCTATTTTGGGGCTATCTTATGTCATAGGTGGCCCTGGTGGTGCAGGAGGTTATATGTTGGATGGTTCAGCACTTTGGAATTGCCAGCTCCTCCAGAGGAGAAAGATAAACCTCTCTACTCCTGTAAAGAATAGCAGTCTCAGAAAACCACCGGGACAGTTCTACTCTGTCCTGTAGGGTTGATGTGAGTAGGAATCAAATAAATGGCAGTGAATTTGATGATATATAATCTATATATATACAGATAATCAAATACATATCTATAATCTCTCTCTAAATATATATACTCAAATTATATATATACTCAAATTCACTGCTGTCAAGTGGGTCCCTTAGAAGACAGGGGAGAACTGCCCCTGTGAATGTCTGAGACTGTAAACTCTTGACAGGAGCAGAAAGCCTCCTCTTTCTCCCAGAGTTTCAAATTGCTGACCTTCTGTTTAACAGACCAAAGTGTAACCACCAGGTCTAGGAAGTCATCTTTTTGCCAAGTCACGCTGGTTGATTTTCCCACTGACTCATACAATAAAATCCAAGAGCCCGAACATGGCATTTGAGGTCCTTTTAAAAATAAAAAAAGTTATCATTGAATAGCTAATGACTTATGCCAACTCCATGTGTCAGAGTAGAGTCATGCGGCCTACAGTTTCCAATGTCTGGTTCTTTTTGGAAGTAGATCACCAGACCTTTCTTTAGAGGTACATTTGATTTGGATGGACTCAAACTTCTCTAAGTTTTATGTTTATCTTTAATCTAACAGCCCAATGGGTCCCCAGCCCTGAAATATATGCTTCTGCCCTTCCAAACTAATTGTTTTAAATTTACTTGAAATTATTTTGCTCCAAATGTTTCCCTTCCTCCTCTTCTTGTATGCCCATTCTCTGCTTTGGAAATGATCTCTGGGTGAGGGATTCTGAGCAGATTCATTTCCTTAAGATCTTCCTTCTGTCCCACTTTGTGCTCTGTTGGGTCTCCTTGGACTTTACTGTGGCTCATATTATACTATATATTCTTATTTTGTGTCATGCCAGAAGAGAACCTTTTCCTTTTCTATAAATGGAAGCAACTATGCACACAAAAAAACCTCTTGTCTTGTGCTCTTAAGAAAGGAAACACAACCCAAACCCCATTGTCTTCCTTGAGTAAACTCCAGCTGTACCCAGAGAGAGAGTCATTCCTTCAGTGATCCTAGCGCTAGGGAAATGTGCAAAAGGGGAAAAGGGTTGTCAGGGCACCCTAACCCCAAAGTCAACCCTGATGGTTTCCTTGTTGCAGTTAGGGGAGAGTGAGGCGGCGCCAACAGTCAGAGATCCGATGGGGAGCAGAAAGAACCACTACATCCCCCCACAGTTGCTGCTTCAGCCCGTGGTCGCGGCCGCTGGGTTGATCCATCTTATCCACGGTGCTCTTTTCTTCATGGTGCTTCTGCTTTCTCAGAGGAGCCCTGGTTGCAGACCTGTTATGCGCTGCGCTGCTAACTGCAAGGACAGCACTTCCAAACGGCTGCGTGTTCTTGAAGAGAAAGACAAGGTTTTCCGCTTCATGAAGGAGATGCAGCCTCAGAAACCCCCAGAGGCAGGTCTACTCTATCCTAGGGGGTCGGTC
Source organism: Nesogale talazaci (assembly GCA_004026705.1). Classification (NCBI taxonomy): domain Eukaryota; kingdom Metazoa; phylum Chordata; class Mammalia; order Afrosoricida; family Tenrecidae; genus Nesogale; species Nesogale talazaci. Next base: position 17,843 of record PVJH01033515.1, on the reverse strand, counting down.
TGAGTCAGAATTGACTCTATGGTCACGTGATTTTTACCTTATCCACTAGGATGTCCTTTCCCAAGGACTGGTCCCTCAGCGTACACGATGACTGCAACGATCCGTGTCTAACGCCCCCACCCCCCACCCCCATCCCAGGGGGGCAAACAACAGAAACGTGGGTGAAGGGAGACAGCGGACAGTGTAAGATATGCAAATAATAATAATTTATAAATTATCAAGAGTTCACGAGGGTGGGAGTGCGGGGGGAGGGAGGAAAAAATCAGAAGCTGATACCAAGAGCTCAAGCAGAAAGAAAATGTTTTGAAAAGGATGATGGTAACAAATGTCCAAATGTGCTTGACCCAATGGATGGATGGGTTGTTATAAGAGCTGCAAGAGCCCCCAATAAAATGATTTATTTTTAAAAAGAGAGAAAAGAAAATACCATAGCTCAGGCTAGGCTTACTTTTTTTTTTTTTAAGTAAAGCAAATGTTTTATTTAAACCATTTGTCAAATCACAGGGCATCCAAATGAATATAATGTGACATTCCTTTTAAAAAGAGTGGGCACAAATATGGCACAGACATCATCCAGTCTCTATCAAAATGCTCTTTGGGAAGAACCTGCCCTATGTCATGCTACATGTGGGCGCAGGGTCCAGTGGAGTCAAAAATGTAAACAGTCCATTTTTTTCCTTTGTAAGATGAAAAATATTTCACCTGATGTCTCAGGACTAGGTGTGCACGTTCAAACCATGTTCAAGCCAGGGGAAAAGGCTCAGATGGAACTTGCTTCCCTCCAGCTCACAAGGAAGCATCTCCAAGCAACCACTGGACTTTTGGTCCATTTCAAAGTGGCTTTGGGGTTTTTGTGCACACGGCACAGAATGGGAAGAGTGGCTGATTTCAGGGGAGTGGAAACAGCTGCCCCAATCACTGGCACAACGCCTCAAGTGAGAATTCTGGTTGGCATGTTTGTTCTGGATGCAGTTTGACCAAGGTCATAACTGAGGCTGGCAGCTTTCCAGGGCTTCTCTGGGGGGTCTCGTGGTATACAAAACCCTAGGCTTACTTAATCTTTAAAGGAACATCCTTGCTCTCGAGCATTCTCAATGATAGCAGATTGGTCCGATGCAACACGCCATTTGCTTTCCTGACTGCTTCTTCCATAAGCACTGGTTGTGGATCCAAGTAAAATGAAATCCTTGGCAACTTTTCTTATATTCCCTACTTTTCCCATGTGTTGTTTATTTGTCCAGTGATGAGGAGTTCAGTTTTCTTTATATTGGGTGGCCATCCGTGGTACATGCCGTGGTCCTTTACTAAGTCACAGCCATCGAGTTGATTCCATGTGAGACACTGTCTTCTTCAACAACCTGTTGCAACTCAAGAAGCAGACTCCACAGTTTTCTCCCCTGGAGCAGGTAATGGGTTACAATTGCCAACATTCTGGTTGCTTAACGACTCAGTGATTTAACCGCTACATCACCACCACTCAGAGGCCACCGCCGCGGAGCCAATTCGGACTCATAGAGATCCGACAGGACCAAGTAGAACTGTTCCTAAAGGCTTTTAGACTGTAAATCTTTATAGACATGGATAACCTCATCTTCACTCAAAGGTAGCTAGTGGTTTTGAACCCCTGACCTTTCAGTGTGTAGGCTGATGCTTAATCTCCTTTGTTCATGAAATATTTGTTGGGGGAGGTATTATCAGTAATATTTCATGTTATAGCTACATATGTTAGTTATTTTGTGATGTTTAAAAGAAACATCCCAAGTAGGTAGAAAATAAACTAACATTTTCTCTCTCTCACAGTTTAGGAGGTGAGAGGTATGAATTCAGAGTGCCGGCATAGGGAATGTTTTTCTGTATATGAAATCCAGAAAGGTAAATTCATAGAGACAGTAACTGAATCAATGATTTCTTGGGAGTATGGCAGGTGTGGTTAGGAGGAAATGGGCAGCTAAGAATAATGAGTACAAGAATGAAGAAAATGTTCTAAACTTGATTGTGGTGATGATTGTACAACTTTTCTTAACATGCTTCAATTATTAAATTGTATGGCTTGTGAATTATATGCCAATTGTGTCAGTTGGATAGGCTAGAGAAACAAATCCATGGCAGTTTCTCTGTGTATAAGAGAGAGTTTTATATGAAGGGTAGTTGTACATTAAGAAAACATCCCACTCCAGTCAAGTCCATAATTCTGATACTAACCCATATGTCTAATACCCATCTATAAAGTCCTCTTCAGACTCATGGAACACATGCAATGACACTGAACGCAGGGCGATCACAGGCCAGTGGGTAGTCTTGTGGATTCAGTGGCTTTGGAAGCATCTCACCATTAGCAGGCGTCTCTACGTGGCTTCTCTGGCTTCAAAGGTCTGGTTGCATCAGGGTAGGTCTATGTCAGTGGTTCCCAAACTTATTTCGCCTACCACCCCCTTTCCAGAAAAAACATGACTCAGCACCCCCTGGAAATTAATTTAAAAAAAATTTTAATAGCAATTAAACAAAGATATACAGTATGTCAAAATAAATCTGGGGCAAGTCAAATTATAAAGATCTTTTCATTCTCATTGTTTAAAAATAATTAATTAATATTTTTTGATAATTTTTGAAATATTTTGGTTAAAAACATACTAATAAAATAAATAAACATGATCTTATTAATTTTAAAATGCATATAATTATTACAAAATAAATAGTACTAATTATAGTAGCATAGTTGTTAGTTAACTTTAACTTGTCACAGTATCACAACAATCTAACTTAGAGTTATATTACGTGTAATAATTATGGGAGGTCTCCTGATTCATAGCGTGCTCCAAAATCTGCCGGTAGGACTGCTGGTACCCAGTACTACCACTGTCGTTCCAGGCTTGGGCGTTGCGATCCACCAATCGCACGAGTGGCAGTTGCCCGCAGCAGTGCTTTGAACGGCGATTCAGTGGCACCACATGAACAGTAGCTGTGCATGGTTGCACAGACCTCAATGCAAGTGAGGGGGTATGCGGGAACCGAGCCAACGTCCAGTACGTTGCTCAAAGAAAAATTAAGCATTATGAGCGAAATACATAAATCAAGTTTTCTAAATCTTATCTTCTTTCTTTTATCCTTTCCCCGCCCCCTTACAGTTACTCATTGCCCCCAAATGCACCTGTGGCCATTACCGCCCCCCTGGATCGCTGCAGTGCCCACCAGGGGGTGGTGGCGCCCGCTTTGGGAATCACTGGTCTATGTGTTTTGTCAGCTGCAATGTCTCTCAGGAAATGAGCAGAGAGTCTCTTCCATCTCCAAGGGGAAATACCGGATTTCCCAGGAGAAAGTCATGCGCACACAGAGGCCTTATTAGCTATGATCCAATTGACAGACTAGACTCCGCCCCTTCACTCAATCCTTTCAAGTCTTAAATTGTCACCAGAGTATGCAACTACCACCCCAGTGAAACAGTTTTAGAAAAATTACAGTAGAAACCCTTAGCGGCATGGATCACTGGTGACACTGTGCATTAAGCAATGAGCTACTAACCTCAGAGTCAGTGGTTCGTAGTCCTCAGGAAAAAGATCGCGTTGGCTGTTCCTATAAAGATTTATAGTCTCAGATAGGGTCTCTGTGAGTCAAAAGTGACTGGATGACAGTAGATTTGGTTTTGAATTGCTTTTGGTCCATGGATGCAAAAGAAACCTGGTGATGCAGGAGTTAATGTGCTTGGCTACTAAGCCGCAGGGCATATGTGAGAACCCACTAGCTGCTCCATGAGAAAAAGGTAAGTTAGTCTACGTGTGGGAAGACTACAGACTGTGGAAGCCCGTGGGGACAGCTGTACTCTTTACAATACGGTAGCTATGACTGAATTGACTCAAAGGTAAGGGGTTGACTGGTGGATTGGATGAAGATATATTTTCTACCTATCAGGTTTCTGAAGTGCGTGAGGCAAGATGTACTCTGTGAGGGATTTGGCTTTATTTGGGCTATTCCACAAAAGCATGGCATATTCATGTGTATATAAATAATACCACATACCCAGGCACAACAGTGAGCATACAGATATCTTATGGAAAAAGAATCAGTTTGAGAACTGGAATATCTGGGTGGGTGGGTGGGGGGGTTGCTATGGTGTTGGGTGTGTCTTGGGTTGCTACCTGACTTGATGGTAGTAGGTTTTGGGAAGACCTAATTTGGGCTGGGAGAAAGACAGGCCTTTCTACGCCTGCAAACTATTCCAGTCTTGTAAACTCACAGGGGTCGTTCTATCTTGTCTTGTAGGGTCTTTGTGAGTTGGCATCTACTTGATGGCAGAGAGTTTGGACTATTTATTTCATGACTAATCCAAGGGTGTGTGATAAGGTTAGGTTAGTTTTTTCAATGTTACACATTGTGTGACTCTAAATTTTTATTTCACCATGAAATTCATTGTGCACTGTTAAGTTAAAAAGTATTGCTATGAGGGTTTCAGTTCATCCATGCATGGGTATGCGCCAATCAAAATGTGTTTGGTTCTTTTTGCATACGATAGTGTGTTTTTTTCTCATTTGAAAAATGACACTTGTATTGAGCAATCATGATTGAACTTTCATATCGTTACCTTTATGTGAGGGGCAGTAGTTCTCCAGCCATTAGGAAAAAAGATCTGATCTTGAAGCAGATCAAGATCCAGCAGAAGTGATTTTGGGGAGCCAGCCTTAAGTTTTCCCATGAAGAAAACAGGTCAGTGCTAGTGCCAGAGAAAACATGGACCCGAATTCGGGGAAATCCGTTCTCTGTGCATCACAGTGTGTTCCTTCCTTTTGCTCATTCAACCAAGACTGTTGGCTAAAGTTCAAGATTTATCACTATCCTCTTCCTTCTCCTCTTTTGTCTCATTTTTTCTTAGTTTTTTGGACTTCCCAGCCAAGAGGAAATGAAGTTTAGAAAGCTAATATTTGGGAGCAAATACATATCTCACAGTAGGGGCACCTGGCCCACAGCCAGCCAGTCAACCACCAAAAACAAAGGCAAAGAAAGCGAAGCAAAGCAAAGCAAAACAAAACAAAGCAAAACAAAAACAAAACAATAAAGCAAATCCAAACTCTCTGCCATTGAGTCAATTTTAACTCATAGCCACGCTGTAGGGCAGAGCAGAACTGCCTCTTTGGAGTAGAAAGGCTCATCTGAGGAGTTGCTGGTGGGTGTGAAATGCCGGTCTCATGGTTAGCAGCCCAATACCTAGCCCTCTATGCCCCTGGGGATCCAAGGTCCTCTCATTTTACTTTGGTAATTTCCTTCATGAAGGCAATGGTAGTTCAGTAGTCCCATTCTCACCTTCCCTATGGGGGACCTGGGTTCTTTCCCCACCAAAGCACATCAAGCACAATCACCACCCCTCTGTCAGCAGAGGCTTGTCATGCTGTGTAATGCTGAACAGGCTGCAGTAGAGCTTCCAGGTGAAGATGTACTCGAAATCAAGTCTTGCCAATCTACTTCTGAAGACTGGCCAGTGAAAATCCTGTGGATGACAATGGTCTAATGCTATTGTACATTGATCTACGATGTGTTTTGTGTGACTCAGCTGCAGTTAGTAGCTGATTTAGTAGCAATTGCTTTAATATTTGCTTCTTCCTGTTCATGCCACAGTACTCACCCACAGTAGTTCTTGGCTGATCTGCTTTGTCTTTGAGTTTGCCCTTGGCTGGATCCCAAATACCATTTTAGATATTTTCTCATGACCTTCATTTCTATGATTCCCTGTCCTCTTCTTTCTTCACTATATTCTTCAATAACCTACTTATTTTTAGTGAGAGCAATCAGGCCTTAAAAAATAAGAACAGGAACAAAACAAATTTTTAATAATTTCTATTGTAACTCAGTTAGAAAGCAATAAAGTTTGGGATGGTTTTTGGCAATAAAGCCTATCATCGGTTATCATCTGCATTCTTCATCCACCTCATATTATAATAATGACAGTTGCCTGGCATCGGTCATTTATTATATGTCAGTCTGAGTTTACATGGGCAAATTCTCAAAGCAAACCTGTAAGATGGTTACTCTCATCACTCCTATTTTTCAGATGAGGAAACTGGAGCACTTGTAACTTGGCCTTTGAAATGCTAGCTCTTGGGTTCAAATACAGACTGTCTCAGTGTAGAATCCCAAATTTTAACTTTTACACGACTGCTCATATGAAGAACCAGATGGTGGCTGGCCGCCACTATTGACCCGTTGTGAAACAGATCACACTCTCAGGTCCTAGACAGAGCGGGAGAAGGAAATGTGGAGCTGATGGAATGCTAGAAGCCCCACTGACGCAGTGGTGAATCACTCAAAGATCAGCAACTCAAAACCGTCAGCTGCTCTGAGGGAGAAAGACGAAACTTTCTACTCCCTGGTGGCTGCAAGAGACACTGTATTTGCTTGGTTTTATTTAATCATTTGATGAAAGTTATAAGACTATGGATAGATGATTTATACCAATTAGTTTCACTAAGAAGCAGAAGGAGCAGAAAAGCAGCAGCAGCAGCCACAGCAGAAAAAAAAAAAGACAAGAAGAAGAAGGAGAAGGAGAAGAAGAAGAAAAAGAAGAAGAGAAAGGAAGGGAACCAAGACTAAGCTAGAGGAAAGGAGACCCACACCGAAAGAGACACAAGGAGAGAGTCAGCTGTCATAAAAGCTGTAAAGTGAAAATTGGGTAAAAATTAAGCATCCATATTTCCTTGGTCTGGAGGTAAGGAGCCATGGCTTTGCACATTGGACTGCTGACAGCAAAGTCAACAATTCAAGACAATTAGCTATTGCCATACAATTTTACAGGGACAGTTCCACTCTGTCTTATACTCAATGTTGTGAGTTGACATGGGCTCGACAGCTTTTTTGAGTGAATTTGGCTTTTTGGCTTTCTTCTGAAGCTGGGTATAGGTGGCTGAGCACTGTGGTCCACTTAACTAAACGTATGTTCCTTGGAAATAGCTGGGTGCCTCATAATTCCTCTTGGGTAGAGTTTATAGAGAGGAATCTGGAATTTTCACTAGGTTCCAGGCTGATCAATATGCTTAGCCACATTTTAAGGCAAATACTTCTTTCAAAACTGACCACCTCACCCCCATCTTCTACCCCCACCCCTATATCTCCTAAAAGCCCTTGCATCTGTTATCATTTTTTTTTTGGCATCACTGCCTCTGGTGGTCGTGGGAGCTACCCAGCGCTGCTCATGAGAGCTGCTGCTGGATTTGAATTGCCAAGCCCATGGGCCGCAGTCCTGCCTCAACCACTTCCGCCACGGGGACTCAGCCCGCATCTATTATCATTCTCTAGGCACCCACTTCTCCTGCTTGCTCCACAAGCAGAAACAATGAGAAACAAAATAGAAATAAAATGGTAAGGGTCAAATAATGATAATAATAATATAAAGATGAAAGCACAAATAATGAATAAGAAATAAAAGACCACCCTCTATTTAAAAAGCCAGGGCAGAAATTTTTGTCATGGAATGCACAGGAGATACTTGCATCTAGAACAAATTTAGGTTGGGTGAGTATGAAGTTCAGCTGTTCAAATATTAAGTTCGATGCAATATAAAGATGGCAATGATCTCTGTCTGACAGTAAGGCTGTTTGAGACCCTTGTCTGTGGCTAGTGGGGGTCTGTCAGAGGTTTAATCTAACTAGCTATTCTGCAGATGGATTTTAGGCCCCCAATGTCCTCCATAGACTTCTGCCACCTGGGTGTTCATAATTTCAACTCTGATACTTTCCCCTTTGTTATAATTGAATTTTGCTATTGTCACTGTTGGAGCACACAAGGTGGTGGGTTCGTCCAAGTGGACTTAGTTGACTTCTTGCTTAGGTGGCTACTTGTTTGAATATACTAGGTCCCCCTTTTTCACCACATATAGGTATATGACTAAGCCACAAAACGTGCATCACCCCTGAGGTTTCCACCTCTCTACCGGTCTGGCGGCATAGTGGTTACGTGGTGAGCTGCTAACTACAAGGTCAGCAGTTTGAAACTACTCGGTGCTCTTCAGAGAAAGATGGAGCTTTCTACTCCTGTAAAGAGTTAGTGTCTGGAAACTCAGAGGAGGAGTTCTACCCTGTTCTGCAGGCCCACCATGAGTCAGAATGGACTCTACAGTGGTGAGTTTGGTTGTGAGCTTGACTTTATCTTTGAGAAGACCTGAAGAAAAGATGTCTCGTGCAAGGGAGCTCCGGTGGTGTAGTGGTTCAAGGTTGGGGTTTGATTTTCCAGGTCAGCAGTTCAAAACCACACTAGTCTCTCCGTAGGAGACTGACAGCTTCCGAATCTCACAGGAGCCATCCTACCCTCTCCTATAGGCTCATTGTGAGTCTGTCTGCATCAACTTGATGGCAGTGAGCTTGAGCTTCTGGTGCAATAGAAAATTCCAAGTTCTAATATTAGATCTCTTAGATATTTTTTGCAAGCTTCAACTGTTTTTGTTTTTCTTCATGCCTGTGTATCTGTCCAGGTGAAATGTATGCCTGACAATGTGGACCCATCTCACTTAAGATGCAAAGAGGAAGGGAGGCAGGATAAGGGTTTATATTTTTGAAATCACAAGCTCAGTGTCTCCAGGGGCTGTGGGAATGCTGTGGCTGAATCTTGACCACAAGGGCATCTCTCTTCTTTTGACCATTTTCCTTCTCTTGTGGGGAGATGAAGCAAATGTCTCATTATTTGTGGACCCCCAAATTGCTGCTTTACACTTTCAAAGAGGACCATCAACTTCAGAAAAAGCCTACCATTACACACAAGGGGTTTCTATAAGTAGGTTACTGGGACACAGAGTCTGGAACTGAAGAGAAAGTTCAGCTTGGGCAGGTGGAGAAAATGGAACATACACATTTCTTAATCACAGGTCATTTAACATGTACTCAATAAATGTTTATCTGAGCTGAATTTGGGGGTGATGCTTATTTCTGAAATCATTTTATTGGGAGCTAACACAGATATCATATCATTCCATAGTCAATCCCATCAAGCAATATTGTATAATTGCTACCACTACCAGTTTAAAAACATTATCTTTCTTCTTGAACTCCTTGACATCAGGTCTCCCCACACACGCCCCAAATGTCCCCTCCAGGAATCCTTACTATTTGCTATCTCTATAGGTTCATTAATTTGGGTTTCATATACTGATAAGCAGAAAAACATGCAATAAAAATTTAAGATGGCTACCCCAATGACAAAATATATCAAAGATAAACTCCAATGTGAGAGGAAAACAAACAGAGAACATTAAAAACCAGATCAGACCCATGTAAGGAGTGATTTTTATTTTGAGGTAATAGCTTAATTGACGTGGATTAATACCATTAATTTTATTCGTCTCTGAGTACTGTTCTTGACACAGAATTGCCCTTTGGATGATACGGATACTGTATTCACCTTCCTATTTATTGTATAAAAAATTGCCACACACCTAGAGGGTGGAGATAACTAGACAAACAAACAAAAAGTTCCACAGGACTTATCTTCTTGCTTTAGTCAGAACCTTGACATGGGTCTCAATGGGGGAGAGTCAAGTTGTCAGCAGAGCAGAACTGAGATGTCTTCTAGAATCAAGAGATTAGTTCCGAGTGAGCCTTCGCCCTTTCTGATGAACAGTACCACCAGCTGTCCCTGGTCCTCACACTGTGGAATGACCCGCTGAGTCTTTCTCACATTGCATCTGGCTGACCCATCTGCCTCCCTCTTCTACCATTAAACACTTTGGTGATGTGTCAGTCCGGGTAGACTAGAGGAACAAATTTCATAGACACGCATATGGATGTAAGGAAAGGGTTTATATACAAAAGTAATGTGACACTGAGAAAGCATCCCAACCCAGTCCAGTTCAAAATCATAAGTGTGATATTAACTCATATGCTTGAAATCAGTCTATAAAGTCTCCTTCCGACTCACGAAGTCACAGGTCAATGGGTGGAATTTTGGCGCTTGCAGGGGTCTCCCCATGGCTCCTTGCTTCCGGGCTCAGGGTCCATGAACAGCTTGCTGCTCCAGCTTCAGAGGTCTGCCTCCATCAGGGCAAAGCCGTGTGGTCTCTCTGACAGCTCCTCCAGCTTCTCGTATGTTGCCATCTTGTCTTTTCCGAGACTCATCATCTCTGAGATTAACTCCCAACAACTGGGGAAGAGAGCTTCTCATCTTCACGAGGGAAAAATCACGAGATTTCCCAGAAGTCTCAGGAGAAAGCCATGCCCACATAGAGGTCTCATTGACTACTGATTGGCTATCTCCAGATTAACAGGCCAGACTCCACCCCCACATTTCAATCATAAAATTAACACAAGCACATGACTGCCACAGGTGATGACTGCCACACTAAAGGCCTTGGGGACAAGTCAGGTAAGTGCTGAACTGTTAGGGAAGTCTTTCACCAGATATTCTGAGAGAGAGAGAGAGAGAGAGAGAGAGACACCAAGCTGCTTGCTTCTATAAAGGAAGGATTGTAGGCTTGGGCACTCTATACAGGGTTGCTATGTGCTGACTTGATGTCTAGGGATTTAGGGTTTTTTTTTTGGGGGGGTGATGGTGGGAGGGGAGGCAGTTGATGTACTGGAGTTCTTGAGTGGTACAAGCTTGGCTGATAATCACACACATGGGCAGTTCAAGTTCACCTAGAGGCACCATGGAAGAAAAGTCTTAGTGATCTGCTTGTGGAAAAATAGTCACTGCAAACGATGAGGAGCACATTGACACTCGACAGACACGAGTTTGGGTAGCCTCTATGGCTCCTAGTTGTGCATGATGACAGCGGGCCTTCCTGGATATTGCAGGATAACCTTATTTTAAGGGCAATTGACTAGCTAGCTTCCTTAGCTCACCTTATCTTGTCATTTAGCACTCACATTCACAGAATCCAGGGATAAGAACACAAGCAATGCTTGCATCATCCTTAGGACAACAGATAGTAAAAACCAAACACACTATCCTGGAGACAATTCTCATTTGGGTCAACCCTACAGGATAGAGTAGAACTGTCCCTGTGGGCTTCTGATCCTGTAACTCTTTGTGTAAAGACTGTAAGCCTCATTTTTTTTCCCTGAGAGGTGGTGCTGGTGGTTTCTTTCTTTCTTTCTTTCTTTCTTTCTTTCTTCAAATCATTTTATTGGGGGTTTGTACAACTCTTGTCACAATCCTTGCATCCATTCAGTGTATCTAGCACATTTATACATTTGTTGCTATCATCATTCTCAAAACATTTTCTTTCTACTTGAGCCTTTGGTATCAGCTCTTCATTTTCCCCCTCTCCTCCAACCCTCCCTCCTTAATGAACTCTTGATAATTTATAAATTATTATTATTTTGTCATGTCTTACCTTGTCCGACATCTCCTTTCACTCAGTTTTCTGTTGTCTGTCCCCCAGGGATGGGGAGATATATATATATATCCTTGTGATTGGTTCCCCCAAGCAATTTTTAGGCTGGTAATTAGGCTAAATTTAGGGTAAAGGCGGTGGATGATTGGTGGGAAGAATCCTAATATTAGAGAAAACTTATGGGTTGTTGAGGGGAATTTATGTTTTAAGTTTAAAGTTAAAGAACTTAATTCAATTGCGATTGCGAAGCCTAAGATGGTTACTATTAAGGCAGTGAGTTTAATTAGAGGTGGTATAGTTATTAGAGGGCAAGAAGTTGGAGGTAGGCTTCATGAGATTAGGAAGCTTGCTAGGATACTGCCTAGTGCTAGTCGTTTGATAGCATTAATTAGGTTATTATTGTTTTCATTGATTACGATAATGGGTGGGAATCGTGGTTGGTTGAGTAGAGCAAAATAGATGATTCGGGTGCTGTAAATAGCAGTTATGGATGTAGCAATAAGTGTTAGGATTAGGGCTCAGGCGTTGGTGTTGGAAAGGTTAATGCTTTCGATAATTAGGTCTTTTGAGTAAAAACCGGTGAGGAAGGGAGTACCTGTTAATGCTAAGCTTCCAATTGTAAGTGTGGAGGATGTAAATGGTATAAATTTATATAGGCCGCCTATTTTTCGAATGTCTTGTTCATCATTTAGGCTGTGAATAATAGAGCCGGAGCATATGAATAGTATGCCTTTAAAGAATGCGTGAGTGCAAATATGAAGAAATGCTTGGTGAGGTTGATTAATACCAATAGTTACTATTATCAGTCCAAGTTGACTAGAAGTTGAGAATGCTACAATTTTTTAAATATCATTCTGTGTTAAAGCACAGATAGCTGTAAATAGTGTTGTTACAGCTCCTAAACACAGGATGGTTGATTGAATGCATTGATTATTATAATATAGGGGGTAGACCCGAATAAGTAAGAATACTCCGGCTACTACTATTGTGCTGAAACTGGGGTGGGTCCTTCTATTGCTGATGGCCGTCATGGGTGAAGGCCAAATTGAGCGGATTTTCCTATTGCTGCTAGGATGAGTCCTAGTAGAGGGAGATTATTATTAGTGCCAAGTATAAAAATTTGTTGAAGTTCTCCTGAGTTTAGAAATTTAAGGAATCATGCTATGGCTAGCACGAAACCAACATCTCCAATACGATTATAGATAATAGCCTGAAGAGCTGCGGTGTTTGCATCTGGGCGGGCATATCATCAGCCAATCAGCAGAAATGACATGATACCTACTCCTTCCCAACCGATGAATAGTTGAAATAGGTTGTTAGTGGTAACTAGAATTATCATAGTAATTAGGAATATGAGTAGGTACTTAAAGAATCGGTCGATGTTAGGGTCTGCATGTATGTACCATAGGGAGAATTCCATAATTGACCATGTAACAAATAGGGCTACAGGTATAAAAATCAGAGAGAAGTAATCTAGCTTTAAGCTTAGTGTAAAATTAAATGAGTGAACTACTATTCAGTTTCAGTTAGAGATAAGGGTTTCTGTATTTATGGAAATAAAAATCATAGCAGGGATTATGCTGGTGAAGAATGCGTAAGATACTATAGTTTTTACATATGAGGGGAAAAAGTGAGGTTTGGATTGGTGGGATAAGGATAAGAAGATAGGGACGATTAGGATTGTTAGAGAAATTAAGGTAAAGATAGGTATAATATTAATTACTTTTATTTGGAATTGCACCAATTTTTTGACTCCTAAGGCCAATGGATAACTGTTATCCTTTAAAAGTAAGAGAGCCGTGGGTTTATACACAGAGCGAGAAGTTAGCAGTTCCTCTATCTTTCTTGGTGGATTAGAAGTTATAATTTTCTATTATCAGATTCACAATCTAATGTTTTTGTTAAACTAAATCCACAATAGGTGAAGCCTGAGATAATTTGGGGTTTTAGAATAAGTAATACAAGTGGGATTATATGTATTGCTATTAGGGTATTTTCTCGGGTGAATGAGGGAGGAATAAAATTAATATGGGGTGACATGTTTCCTCATTGGGTTATAATAAGTATATAAAGAGACTATAAGGCTGTGATTAGCATATTGAGGCCTATGAATAGTATGGTGAAATTTGATCAGGAGAATGATGAAAGGATAACAAATAATTCACCGATTAGGTTAATTGATGGGGGGAGGGCCAGGTTGGTTAAGCTGGCTAAAAATCATCACGTTGCTATGAGAGGGAGAACTATTTGAAGGCCTCGGGCTAGGATTATCGTTTGGCTGTGGGTTCATTCATAGTTTGTATTAGCGAGAGAGAATAACATAGATGAGGTTAGACCATGGGCAATTATCAGGGTTGAGGCTCCTATGTAGCTTCATGGGGTTTGGAGTATGATAGCTACGATTACAAGAGCCATATGACTTACGGAGGAGTAGGCAATGAGAGATTTTAAGTCTGTTTGGCGTAAGCAGATTGAGCTAGTCATAATTATGCCCCACAGAGAAAGTAGGATAAATGGGTAGGCTATGGTTTAGGTGATGGGATTAAGCAGAATAGTAATACGTATCATACCATAGCCCCCTAGTTTCAGGAGAATTGCGGCTAGGACTATAGAGCCTGCAATTGGAGCTTCTACGTGTGCTTTCAGTAATCATAGGTGAACACCATATAAAGGTATGTTAACTATGAATGCTATAATACAAACTAACCATAGAAACTTGGAAGATCATAGGGCTGGTAGGGGTTGAGATAGGTATTGGATGAGTAGAAGATTTAAAGACCCTAAGGAGTTATAAATGGAGATAAGAACAACTAATAGGGGCAATGAGCCTACTAGTATAGAAAAGGAAGTAGATTCCGGCGTTTAAGCGTTTGGTTTGGTTTCCTCAGCATGTAATGATAATAAGTGTGGGGATTAGTGTTGCTTCAAACAGTACATAGAATATAATTAGTTCTGTTGCAGAGAAGGTTATAATGAGAAAAAATTGAAGGGTAATTAATATCGTAATATATAGTTTTTTGCGGGTCAGAGGTTCTTTTGATAGATGGTGTTAGCTAGCAAGAAATATTAGTGGAAGAAGTCAGGTTGTAAGAATTAGAAGAGGTGTTGACAATGGGTCTGAGAAAAATGATAATGATATGTTTAGGCTAGTATCGGAGGTTTGGTTTAGCAGTGATAGGCTGACTAGGGTAATTAGGAAGCTATGGGCTGAGATGTTCATTCACATAAATTTATGGTTTGACAGCCAAGTGAGGGAGATGAGTATAAAGGTTGGTAGAATGAGCTTTAGCATTGTAATAAATTTAGGTTTTGTACATAGTCTAGGCCATATGTATTAGAAACTATAACTAGAAGAGATAAGCCTAGGGCGGCTTCGCATGCTGCAAATACTAGTAAGATAATAGGTATTATGGAGAGTAAAGTGAAGTGCATGCTTAGGGCAAAGGCTGAGTTAAGGACAAATAAGGATAATATTATTCCTTCTAGGCATAAAAGTATAGATATAAGGTGGGATCGGTAAATTATAAGGCCTAAAAGGGCCAGAAAGAAGGCTAAAATAATATTTATGTAAATGGCAGGCATGTTGATAATTATGATATGATCATAATCTAATGAGTCGAAATCATTTATTTTTGGTTAAACTAATTATCAATTCAGTTCATTCTAGTCCTTTTTGGATTCATTCGTAGGTTAAGCCTAAGGCCAGGATGATGATTAAAAAGAGGGCTATAGATAGTATTAGTATCAGATTATTGGATTGGATGGCTCATGGCAGGGGTAGTAGTAGGGCAATTTCTAGGTCAAAAAGTAAGAAAGTAATAGCGACTAAGAAAAATTTTATGGAAAAAGATAATCGAGCTGAGCTAACTGGGTCAAACCCACATTCGTATGGGCTTGCTTTTTCTACGTATGTATTTAATTGTGGAAGTCAGAATGCGATGATAACAAATAGGGTAGCTAGGAGTGAGTTAATAATAAAAGTTATTAGAATATTAATTATTCTTTTCTAGGGTGAACTAGAGCTAGGTGATTGGAAGTCAACTGTACTACTATACTAAACGAATAAGAGCCTCATCAATAAATTGATACATACAAGAATAATCACACAACATCTACAAAGTGTCAGTATCAGGCTGCAGCTTCAAATCCAAAATGATGCTTAGATGTAAAGTGATACATTATTTGGCAAAGAAGGCATTCAGTTAAGAAAGTAGAGCCGATAATGACGTGAAGGCCATGAAAGCCTGTAGCTATGAAGAGGGTGGAGCCATAGATGCCATCTGAGATGGTAAATGGGGTTTCGTAATACTCTATTGCTTGCAGAATAGTGAAGTAGAGGCCTAAAAGGATGGTGATTGTTAAGGCCTGTATTATCTGCTTTCGGTTGTATATATATATGGGGGTTACCTTCTATTAAGCTGTGGTGGGCTCATGTAATAGTAACTCCTGATGCTAGGAGAACAGAAGTATTTAGTAGAGGAACTTCTAGTGGGTTGAGTGGCGAAATGCCTACTGGTGGTCAGCAGCTACCCAATTCTGGAGTGGGTGCTAGGCTGGAGTGGTAAAAGGTTCAGAAGAAGCCGATGAAGAAGAATACTTCAGAGATAATGAAAAGGATTATGCCATATCGTAGATTGGTTCTCCCTTTGTCCCCCACCATCCCTCCTTCCTCCCAGTATCATCTCTCTCACCACTGGTCCTGAGGGATCATTTGTCCTGGATTCCCTGTGTTTCCAGTTTCTGTCTGTACCAGTGTACATTCTCTGGTCTAGCTGGATTTATAAGCTAGAATTGGGATCATGATGGGGGTGGGGGAGGAAACATTAAAGAACTAGAGGAAAGTTGTATGTTTCATCGTTGCTATCCTGCACCCTGACTGGCTCGTCTCCTCCCTGCAACCCTTTGTAAGGGGGTGTCCAGTTGCGGCTGGTGATTTTGAACTTTGTTATTAGCCACCCAATATATAGCCACTATGCCGCCAGGGGTCCTTGACCACAGATAGGACGGCTTGCTCTTTCACACCTGATCTGGTTCAACGGAGTTTGGAGAAAGTTGCTCATGCTTGGGTCACGCAGAGACTATCTGCGTGTGTGTGAAATCAGTTGATACTTGTGCTTCACAGCGTAGGTTTGCATTAGTGTCAAGTACAAGCTAAAATATTAGAAAATTACTTTGAAATTGCTCTGTGGCTGTACGCTGGGAGCAAAGTCCTTTATCACGGCATGCAGACCTGAGAGGAGGGTGTCAGGGGTTCTAGTTTTAGCTCTGCCATTTAGAGAATAATTTAAGTGTGGCCCCAGGGTTGTTTTTGTTTGTTTTGTCTTGTAAAATAAGTTAGGTATCTAAGTCAATGTGAAAGTTCTTTTTGTTCCTTGTTAGGTAGTGTCAAGTGAGTTTCAGCTCATGTGAAACACTGCCTCCTCCTGAATCATCCTCACCATACATACATTTAAGCCCGTTGTTGTAGCCCTGGGCCAACCTGTCCGGTTGAGAGCCTTGCTCATTTTTGCTGGCTCTTGACCATAGAAGTCCTGGTGGTGTCGTGGTTACTCTTTGGCCTGCTTACCACAACATCTGCAGTTGCAATCCACCAGCTGCTCAATAGGATAAAGGTGAAGCTTTCTAATCTTGCACAAAGCTATAATCTTGGAAACCCACAGGGCCTATTCTAGCCTGTCCTATAGGCTCTTTGTGAGTTGGAATCAACTCCGGCAGTGAGTTTGTTGTGGTTCTTTTACTTTACTGTGTGTGATAGCCTCCAGGGTCCGGTCCCTCCTGATGATAAACTCAAACCAAACTCACGGCCATCCAGCCGATGCCAACTCATGATTTCCAGGACTGTAACTGTTATTGGGAGGAAAGAGCCCCCACTTCCTTGATGAGTGGTTAGTGGTTTCGAACTGCTGATCAAGAGGATCACAGACCAACCTGCAACCTCCGCACCGTCAGGGCCCCTGTTCTCCTGATGATAAGATGTCCGAAGGACATGGGATGAGGTTTCAGTATCTTTACTTTCAAGGAACATTCTGAATATACTCCCCCCCACCCCACGACAGTCTATGATAGAGTAAATATTCTTCACCAACACCATAATTCAAAGGCACCAACCCTCTCATCTTCCTTAGTCACTGTCCCACTTGAACATACTATGGCTTAGGTCAGCTATATCTGAATTCTCAAAATGACATATTAAAACAAACAAGCAAACAGACAAACACTTTAGAGAGATTTTTTTCAGCAGATTTGTACCTTAGGATATTGTAAAACTACCTTCTTTTCATCAGTTTGTCAAGTTGTGGTGGTTTGCATAGTGCTATGATCCTGGAAGAGAGGCTGCTGATATTTCAAATAGCAGCAGGGTCACTGATAGGGAGCAGGTCTCGGATCGATTTTTCTAGACTGCCGTACCACTCCTTCTCTAACATCCACTGCTCTGCACCCTCAGCACTCTCCCTCCTGCCTTCGGGTTCCATAATTTGCTGCAATGTTTTGCAGAGCACATGACCCGTCAACGGCATAAGATCGTGGCGGTGTGCAA
>PVJH01033514.1:0-21581 GCA_004026705.1 Nesogale talazaci | reverse complement strand
CAGGGGGGCAGCTCCATTTACGCACGCGCACACACGTGGGGGGGGGGAGCAGCACACGCCAAATCTGACTAATCTAATGGATAGTTTGTGAAGAAATCACCCTCAAAGAGAGAGGGCAAAGTCGGAGGGTGTGGTAGCTGGTGGGTGGGTGAGGCGTAGGGATTTCAGCAGATACAGGAAGCCAGGCTGGATTCAGTAAGAGGGGTAATTAAGACATTTAAGACCTCCTCAAAGGCTATTCTCTCCCCCGAAGAAAGAGAAAAATAAAATCGAGACATTATTTGTGAAATTATCCAAACACTGACTGAAAACCTCTCTCGCCCTTGCAAGTCCTCTGATTCCTGAGTGAGTTACAGTGAGTGCCTCCTAACGTCAGGTTCTCCCCCAGCCCCTTGTGCTCAATGTTTCATGGGTGCTTGGTTACAGTTTTTTTTTTTTTTTTTTTTTTATTTTAGGCATCACTGCCCTGGTGGTGGGAGTAGGAGGCCCAGCCCCACTGCTGGAATTGAACCTCCGTCCCAGTGGGCCGCAGTCCCGCGCACAACCACTACGCCACCGGGGCTCAGCCCCGCTTGGTTACAGTTTTAAGGAATGATTAATGCTGTCTTCTATTTTCCCTTTTGTCAAAAAGGTTTTCCTGGCATATGTCACATCATATATTTGTTCAATTACATTAAGAGTTGTACAGTTAACACCACAAACATTTATATTTATACTGTTATTATACTCACTGCTGTTAAATGTCCCCATCCTCCCCTTCCATTCCCCAAGCAATGATTTATTCAGTTACTGCCATCTTTATAGTGAATCTACCCTTGATTCCATACGTCTATGTAATTTTTTTGAAACACAAATTCTCAATACTTACACACTTAAAATTACTGCATGATGCTGTGCATACTACCTTTGACTTCAACGAACATGGTGTTTTTATAAACATGCACCCACACACACACACACACACAGCAATGGGCAGGGGCAGTTCCCGTTGACTTCCTGGAAGAGGGCATGTCTGAATTTCCTCTAAAAATTGCCAAGTAGGAAATTAAAGGGTGAGGTGAACATTCCAGGGGATGAAAAGAAAAATACCCAATCAGGGCTGAATTCCTGGCCCTGTTGGGATAAGAGCCACCTACCACCCTTTAAGACCTCCCTCTCCTTTAAGCTGTATGCTGAGAGAAGAGGCCGGCACTGCTCAGCAGCCAGCCCTCAATTTCCGTTCACAGCTTAAATCCAGCTTCTGCTCTAAACTCATTCCCCCACTTTCCCCATCAACTGGGGGTGGCCCTGCTGGGTTGTCCAACACTGCTCCGCACCCCACCCCCACACACCTTCATCTTCATTCCAGAACCTGAATCTTCATTCATCTAGTGCTTGTTAAGCCCAATTTCTCCAGTAAACTCCCTTTCTCTCACAGGCATGCAACCGTGAGGCCCCAGCAGCTGCTACCCTGGATTGGCAGAAATCTCTTCCCATGCAGCAGCTGAGTTAGACTCGGAAGGGGTGTCCCCCAGGGGGACCCGCAGCAGGAGAGGAATCGGACCCAGGGCCGTCCCCCTCCTTCCAGAGTTTCTCTTCACCTGACTGGTGATCCTCTCCCCCTTGCATGACCTTCCTTTCCAATCCTTGGAGCTGCCTGAACTCTGCACCTAGTTTTCTTTGCACCGCTACCACCACAGGGGAACCCTAGCTGGAAAGCTAGGCTTCTTCCTTCATTTAAAGTCCCTAGACTTTAAGAAAGAGGGATGCAACTTTTCTGTCTCCTCGCTTCATCCCGGGGTGACTGGCCGAATGAACTCAGGCCCCGACACCATGAAGGATCCAGTGACTTTCGCGGTAACATTGGAGAGTAGGGAGACGGCATAAAAGCCATCCCGTGTTTCCACTTCCAAGAAATCAGGACTAGAAACAGGTTTCGCTTCCATCACTAGGTGAAATTTATGGACTTTTCCTAGAGAAGCCGCGGTGGTCTATTAAAAACGGCTGCCCAAGCTTTTTATTATTCCTCCCCTGAAAACAGGTTGCCGCCTTGCAAATGTGGTTGAAGTCAGGCAATGTCATTTCTGAGCAGGGCAGTCTTTAGGTTTCCCGAGTGCTTACCAAACTCACACTTGAAAGCCAGGAACTATGCTGGGGGAGTCACAAGTCCCACGGAAGAAAACCCAGGAACTCTGTATTGACAGCTCCTCTTTGCTGGACTGCCAGCCATCATGGATTTCTCAACACAAAGTCTATCCAGGAAACTACGCCCTGACCAGTAGCAAGCTGAACGGTACACTGGTTCAGCTCAGTCCAGCCAATCCAGCTAAACACTTCAAACTGGAGCTGAAGGCTGGATGGAAGGCTTTCTTCTGCAGATAATCCCTTTTCTCCTCTGAGCTGCCTATCGTTGCCAGCACCAATCCAACACCAAATGCATGACTTGTTCATTCACTCTTTCACGGGTTCTACTCCAGAGCTCTGGTGCAGGCTAGCTGCTACAAAGGAGATTATGTCCACAAATCAGAACTGAAGGAGAGGGGGAGAAGATAAGCCTCCCAGTCAGCTTTCAAAGGGACTTAAAAAAAAAAGAAAACACCCCTTTTGCTGTGGGTCTTCCCACCAAGGCACCATCTCTCCCACAATTTTTCTCTTCGAAACTCCAGATTCAACAAGCTTGTGGTGCAGAGAAATAATCTTTTTCTAGACCAAAAGGGCATCAGCAAAGGCAGTACGCCCCTTGTTACAAAGGAGACCAATTGCTAGGTGTGTCTCTCGGTCAACTGTGTAGGTAGGTCACAACAGGTACATCTAGGTGTCGGGGTTTTTTCGAGTGATACAGAAGCTACACGTGCAACAACTGAAGGTGGGTAAGCATGGTGGTCAGGAGTATGGGCTGTAAGGGGCAGGAGCACCACTTCAAGGAAAGACAGAAGGTGTCCCCTTTTTTCATAAGTCTTCTTTCCATTTGAGCCAGCTGACTAGAAATGAGAAATTTCCTTAAAGACATGGATGGGCAGACCAGTGGGAAACTGCGTTACTCTATGAACCTTGAGAAGTGTGTTTAGAAGTGAAACAGATTTATTTATGACATGGTATTTGAGATGCTCAACACTCGGGAGCTGGCTAGTTGCACTATACTGGGAAATTGTTCAAGAGAATGAGGGTGCTCTGAATGACACAAGGAGCTGCAGGTTCCGGACTACAGAGATGTCGGCCTCTCCTGGAGGTCCGGTGACCCAGGCTTTGACAACTGCAAAAGGAAGATCATGTTGGGCACTACTTGGGGGAGTCCGTTTTTGTCTCAACTAATTTAACTCCCCTGGCACTCACTCAAGAGAGACAGCTCTGCTCGGTGACAGGGCTAGAAAGTGGCCTTGGGAACCTCCAGAGGTTTTACTGCCTCCCCTAACAGCAATCGCCCTCCCTCCCCCACTGCTTAGGAAAACTCACCTCTGTCTCCCAGCTAGGGTTTTATAACACATTTCCCTCTGTGTGTCACCAACTACTGCTAAATCAATTCCTCAATGGCTTTTGTTTTCATTTTTTTCTTTCTCCTGGTTGCCAGCAGGTCAGGAGTAATGCCTCTCAGGGTTAAAGCACAGACATCAAGGACGGTGTCCTCCCTGGAGCTGTCTTTTTTAACGGGAAGCACTGTCCAAGGGAGTCAGCTCTGGCTCCGGTGACTGTGTGGGCCCTCTTTGGGTCTCTGGCGGATATTTCTTGGGGAGCACATCATTGGGTTTCTCTTCTGCCTTCATCTCTGAATGAGCTCAAAGGTCTTCTCGGGCCACACAAACTGGTCTTTCCCTGGATTTCTGCTCCCACAATCACTGCTTCCAGAGGACTCAGCCCAGCCTCTCCCTACCCCTCAGTGGGCAACTCACTGGCTTACAAACACACATTTCTCTAAACCATTGTCCCTGGCTCCTAATACCTCGAATTTCTACACTCCCTGGCTCAAGCCCAGCCCCCTATTAAGAAAGACGTGCGGAGAAGCTGGGAAACCCCCCAGCCCCCACCCTCCCTGGGGAAGGAACACAGCCTTCAATGTCCTTCCCCAGGATGTGCCCCAGGGCTCCGGCTTGGGCCATGACACCATCCTTGTGTCCCGAATTTCACTCATGGCCCCACAATCCAGAAGCCTTCCCCCTACCCCCAGGGGTGAGGGTGGGTAGTGTCTGTGATCAATTTAGTCCAAGGCATAGGGCCAATCATAAAATAGCTTGGTCCAAGATGGCAGCTGGTCCAATACAGAGCCTTTGTTCCCACAGGCTTCCCCAGGGCATGCTGCAGCAAGAGGGAGGGAGGGAGGGAGGGAGGGAGGGAGGCCGGGTGGGTGGCTCCAGGCAGATAGTCTTTGCCCCTGAATAGCTTTGTGACAGGGAAAGGGGCAGAAAATGTCTTCCCTTGAGCTCCCCAAAGGAAAAGTCTGTCCATAGCTTGGGTGATATTAGCAGCTTGCTTTCTTTTCATTGCAACCTCAACACACTCTTCAGACCCTTATTTTGTCAGTCTGAAATGGTCTCATTCCTCCAAATAATGTGATCAAAGTCTCATCAGAAGTCATTAACTTAGATTGCCTAGCCCCCCTCTTCCCTCTCTGAGCTGCCTGCTCCCCCAATATTGTTCATGAAGAAGAGAATCCACACTTGTTTGACCAAGTGAATTCATCTAGGAGGAAGGCTAACAGTCAAGCAGAGTCAGTTCCAAATGTGCTCCTAGTTACTGACCGGCTGACTCTTTTACTGACTGCTACCTGAAGTTCTACCCTGAAATGTCACTCTTTTTTTCTTTGTTTGTTTGTTTGTTTTGGGGGGGGAGGAGAAGAGGAGACGAGAGAGACTAAGATTCAGTCCTCATCAAAAAGAGCAAACTCTCCCATTACCAAACAGAAATGCGGATTTAAATGGCTTACAAATGGGTTGAACTAACATTTCCATGGTCACGTTTTCAGAAGGTGAGGTTTTTGCCTGCTGTTTGTTTTTTAGGGTCTGCTTCTGGGAGTCCTTTAAATTAAATGAGAGAGAGATAGAGAGAGAGAGAAGAATGAAAGAAGAAAGGGGTTGGTGCTAGTTTTCAGAAATGTTTCACATTGTGTTTTGACCAGAAAAAAGAATTTTGTTAAGTGAAAATCGTTTTTATTTTTAAATAAAAAGCAAAAACACCTCAAGTTCTCTAATTAGGAAAGGGTGGGGGAGGGGTGGAGAAGTGGCTTGAGATGTTGGGATCTGATCAATGCAACATGTTAGGGGCAGAGCTCGAGGTCAAAAGGAAATGATTAATCCCACCACAGAAACAGGCGGGTGGGGTGATGGCCGCCCCAACAGACCCCTCGCTAATAAGGAGGCCACGTCAAAGGGCGCTCGGGCTGCAGCGTCTTCTGCTCCTCAGCCACACTCAATAAGGCATCAAGAGTTCGTCCTCAGCCTAATTTTCTCCAAAAAATCAAAGAAAACTGGTGTCTACTTGAGCTCATTTTCCTTGGTGGTTAATGCTAAATGCCAATGACATTCCAGTTGTTGCAGGAGGAGGTCAGGAATGAGGCAGGAGAGAGAATGCCTCCAGTCATGGGGATGAGTAAAGCCCTAAGTGTTTCCTCCACTGGTGGGAACCACTGACCACTGGCAGAGGGGGAAGCTTTCGGCCCATGTAAAAGAAGCGAGTTACCAGTCCAGTCCAGGCACACAATCTCTCTTTGAAATGCTGTGACATCAGCACTCTTTGAAAGTATATAAATAGTTCAAAAAAGCTTGGGGAAACGTAATTTTCCTCTTGGCTTTTTCTCCCTTCCTAAAACTTGCCTTTATGGGGAAGGGGGGAGATTTAAAAATTACACCCAAAAATCTGTGTTCCTTTAATAGCCATTCAACATTCCCTCTAGCCAACAGACTGGCATTTTGAAACAAGCTCAGAACTGTCCCAACACATCTCTGCCCTAGTCCTGACCTCACCCCCACCCCCCCACCCCCAAAAGAAGCATGAGAAGTGGCAAGACGGGATGAACTTCCCTGTGCAGGCCTCTCTAGGGGCTAAATTCTGAAAAACACTGGGGGCGGGGACTGTCTTGTTCCAAAAATTCACAATAACAGATGACTGTTTCACTGTGAGCAGCACTGCAGATACACCCCAAGAAAGTTTGGGCCACAGCCTCTTCTGAGCTGGATGGAATGGCCTTAGGCAGCGCACAATCTCAGGCCTGGCAATCCCTCCCCCACTCTTTCCAAGCACCATCAGATCCCAGAACTCTACACCATTCCCAACAGACAAGAAAAGTAGGCGGGAAGGAGACCCATTCAACCTGGTTCAAGAGATCCAAGGGAAGTAGAACTCGATCCTGCAGGCCTTGAGCCAGACTCCTTCCTCTAACCCAGCCATTCTCTACTTGAGACTCGAGATCCTTTGGAGTTCGAAGGACCCTTTCACAGGGTTGCCCAAAACCATTGGAAAACACATCTTTCCCATGCTCCTCTACTGGTCTCCAGGTGGGTCCGCTGCTCTGGTGAGAAAGAACCTTCACACTGATGTGGGCTTGTTATGTCCCGAAATATAGGCAATGTAGTTACTGTTGTTCTATTAAGGCTGTTACCCATACTCGCCCATGCTTCAAGGCAAAATTTCAGTTATCTGTCATTAGAAATATTTCACAATATCTAATTACATGGGGTTTTTTTTGTGATGAATCACTATGCTTAATTATGTTCAATTTGTAACAGTGAAAACACATCCTGCATATCTGGTACTTTTACATGACGATTCATAATGGTAGCAACATTACGGTTACGATGCAGCGGTGAAAATCATGTTAGGAAGGAGAATGGCGGCAACAAATGTGTACATGTGGGCTGCATACAATTGATGGTATGTATTGCTCATGAGTTGGATGAGCCCCCAGTAAAATGATTTGAAAAGAATGTTATGGTTGGGGCTCCCCACAACATGAGGAAGTGTATGAAAGTAAGGAGCACTGGCGGCCTGAGGAAGGTTGAGAACCACTGCTCTAACCGCTGTTTAACAACTAGTTCTCATGGAGTGAATCTGCAACCCCAGGGTTTCTTATCTTAAGCAGATAGGAGGAACTCTGCCCTTTTACAGAAGGGATGTTTGAGCCATCAAGACTTTGTGGTGGCCACCAACAGGCTCTGGTTCCTTCTGATTGTCTAACCAAACTCTACATGGGTTTCTAAAGAAGCCGTTTTAATTGTATGGCCAATGGCTGGCCACTCCCTTCCTCCCCAGCTCTCGCTTGCTTGAGGCCGCTCCAGCCTCCCAGGACTAAGCAAGGTCCCCAAGTTTCCAGTTTCCTAACAAAGGGAAGTGCCCTCCCAACCTCGGCCCTGTGGCCATAGAGGGCTTTGGGGCCTGGATCTGGGGTTAGGGAAGGCATAACATCGGGAGAGAAGCAGGGGTGGAGTGGGGGACGGACCTCAAGTGTGTGCTCCTGGAGGAAAGGTGTCTCTTCCCAAAAGGGAAGGAATGAGGATAGATGTGTAATTTAGATACACAAAAGGATGAGGGGCAGGGAATTTGCTAATCTACTGAAGTGTGAGGTGCTATACAAGACCTCTTTCCACCAACAGCCTCATGGGCTCAGGGATCAAGGTGCTCCCACTCCCGCTCCCGCTCCAAGATGGGTTGGGTGGGAGTGAGGATTGAAGGGCCCGGTAATCTTACATTCTGTGGCCTGGGGCAGGAAGTTCTAGAGAAAAGGTAAGTAAAGTAAGGTAAGGTAAGAAAAGGTAGGACCTTGTAGAATTCTCTTAGTGGGATTCCAATCTGTATAACCAAAGGGTGGGGGTGAAGTCCCCACTGCCAACACACTCTACCCTGGGGTGCACATGCCAAAACTTCACAAAGTCTTTCAGATCTGTGCACTTCAGCATATGCTGATGGTGTACATCATGAGGAAGTCCTGGTAGCAATCTGCTCCCATAAAGATGTACAGCCAAGGAAACACGGGACAGTTCTACTCTACACTAAAATCAGAAAATCCTATGGACCTGGCATTATCCTTATTCAAGGCATTAAAAAACCAGGGCACTGGGCTGAGTCCCAGTGGCGTAGTGGTTGTTCCCGGGACTGCGGCCCACTGGGATGGAGGTTCGATTCCAGCTCCACGGAGCAAAGGCTGGGCCTCCTACTCCCACCACCTGAGGGCAGTGATGCCCCCCCCCCCAAAAAAAAAAAAAAAAAAAACAGGGCACGGGAGCCCCGGTGGCGTAAGTGGTTGAGTGCAGGACTGCAGCCCGTGGGCTTGGCGGTTCACATCCAGCGGCTCTCAGGAGCAGCACTGGGTAGCGCCCACAACCACCAGAGGCAGTGATGCCACCACCCCCACCAAAAAAAAAAAAGGATTTAAAAAAAAAACAGGGTACAGCGAGATTAACATGTGCATGGTCCCACGGCTAGGCACTATAAAAAACTAAGTAGACTCCAGCTTATGGCTATGCCAGGGGTCACAGATAGAACTGCATGATCTGTGGTGTTTATGAGAAAGGGGTCAGCAGGCTTCTCACTTCCTTGTAACTGCTGGATTTGATCTGCGAACCTTGATGTCAGCAGTCAAGTGCAAATGGTTTGCATCACCGAATTCTACTGGACATGTCGGCACAATAGTAACCCAGATATAGGTACACACTCGTGGGTTCTAATCTTGTTACCTGAGTTTGCAGCATTAAAGGTTTTTATCTGTTCTGATCAGAGCTGTGAAAAGATGGATCCCAGAGAATGGGAGGAAAATAACCCAAAAAATTATTTCTAAAAAGTCTTGGCCTACTTGAAACTAGAAGACTCCAAGATGATCACCTGAGAAAATTATAAACAAAACACTGTCCCTATGGGGTCTTCCTTTAGGGATCACAATTTGGCTCATAAAATAAAAAAATAGGACCTGTGAACACTGCACACCTTGATAAAGACAAATCATCTGAAACCAAGTGGGCAGGAATTACTCTAATGCAAAGATACAAGGGGGCAGGTGACCCGGCTTAACAGAAAAGAAATGTTGAAGCATAGTGAAAAATAGAACCGGGGGTAGAGAGCCAGAGACAGAGTTCCTCACCCCAGCCCCCACCATGGTGACCGACCCAGCCCAATTCAGAAACTTTGAGTGTTGTGAGAACACAGCAGTTGCCACCTCCTTCCATCTGGAAGCCTTCCCTTCCGGTGATTCCCACATCTTTGCAAGATTCCCTTGACTCTGGCCCAGAATACTTCTTGAGCACGAGATCTGAGCCAATGTTTCCACCCAAGAAACCCCAGACAGTGACTCTGCAGCCCTGGCTTAGGTCCGGGGGACTGGGGTCACAAACTCCATCTTAAAACCAGGGTGCCCCTGTCTGCAACACAGCAGCAACTGTTCTAATACAATCTGCAAACAAAAGGGATACTTGGGGAAGATGTGGCCCATTCATCCTGTGAAATTTGAGTCATTCCTTTCTCCACTTGTGGGAGAGCCTGCTGGGGGGGAGGTAGATTAATTCAGGGTGACCTTTGCTACAGGAACAAGTGTGTCTGAAAGAACTAGACAGAGGACTTACAGAGAAAGAAAAAGAGGAGTTCATTTTACAAGGCTTAGTTTTTTGTTTCTGTTTTTACAGAAACCTCAAGATGATTTTTAAAACACTAAAATATAGCACCATAAATACTAATTATCCAAGGGGGCAGTTGTGGCTATGCAAAAGGTTTATTAGGCAAATATGAAAATTCAGTGTGCGTTGTGTAACCAGCATGTTCATTCTCGAAGAGGGAGAAGGGTCTGAGCTTCCCACAGAGAGCTCCAACATCCCCCTGGCTCAGGAAAGAAGGGTCTCTTCCCACAAAAGCACTGACCCTCAAAGCCCAAAACGTCCCAAAGGCCTTATGTGCCCCACAAGTCAGTTGGGGAGAGGGGGTGTTTGCTGTGCCAATGAGACAGGTACCTGGAAGGCCTCCAGGTGGCTCCTGTTCAGACAGAGGTGGTGCCAACTGGCAGCAAGACCAGCAGCTGAACCGCTTGGCACAGCGCTGCAGCCTCTCCCCCAGCACCCGTGTGGACAAGAAAAATCTGGCTCCAGTGTCCAGTCCAAAAGAGTCCTGATGGTACAGCGGCGGAAGTGCTTGCTTCACTGCTAACCCCAACGTGGATAGTTCAAACCCACCAGCCACTCTGAGGCTGAACGCTGCAGCAGTGGGCTCCCGCATCCTGTCCATTTTCCGTGGCACCATGCTCCTGTGGTAGGTGGCGAAGTGAAAAGTCGGGAGGGTTCCGACCCACCAGCAGCTGTGACAAAGATATGTATGTCCGTGTGGTTCCAGAAAGATTGGCGTCTAGGAAACCCTCTGGGGCAGTTGTGCTGTCTCAGGGCTAAGGGTCAAAGTGACTCTGCACCCTCTAGCAGCCAGAAAGACCCTCGGTAAGGATGTGGCTTGTTCCTGGGATGGCTGGGATAGAAGACCCGGTGGGAAATGGGGTAAAGCACACAGACGGCTCTAAGCCCCCTTCCTGAAGAAGCTTAAACACAGTTAATTAAAAACCTGTCGACTGGGAGGTGAGGGGATTAGTTGGCAGGGAAAGGGAGGATCTGCCAGCAGGAGGTATGGTGCCCAGAGCTCCTTCTCAGACTCCTTCTGCCCTCTGTGTACACTGTGCACAGAGAGCATTCCCTGCATCACAGCTTGGCTGGTGCCCACACCCTTTACCTAAAGGTAATCCAGGAATCCTTATTAAAAGGTGGTGGTGGTGGATCAAGACGAATTTTTAAGGCTCACAAAAACTAGCCTTCCTCCTGCTGAGCAGCTGGTGGGTTGGCAGTCCGGCACACAGAATCCCGGTGCCACCATGAAGTTGTCAAAGGAAATGGGAGGGCGGGGGAGCTCTCTGAAGTATCACAATTAATAACTCAAGCCTCAAATTGGTTACTTACACATGCACACACACCGATGTCATCACTCAGGTCACATCTGGGAACTAAAAGTCAACAGGAAACAGAGGGCTCCCCTGAAGGGTACCCTTCTGCACCTCCCAGCACCTTCCTTGCATTCCCCAGCTAAGGGGCCTGAAGAAGCAGTCACATCCAGGAAGCTTTGCTTAACACTCCAGTGTTCAGGGAACACTTGCCTGGTGCACATCCAGTTGTAGGGATCTGAAAACCACCTGGCATTTCCTCAAAGACCAAGGGCATCACCATGCAAATGCTGTTATTAAGCACCTAACTGCCTAGAGTCCAGGCAAAGATTCATGGGGGTCTGCCTGGCCCCTTGCCCTGAGAGAGGGTCATTTATGGCCATTAAGGCCAGGGTAAGGCAGGCTCCCAGAGGCCCATAAAACTCCTAGGGAAGGAAGTGGGGATTAACCACTTCCTCCTGCCCCTCAAGAAGGGGTTTCAAGTTGTTCCAAATTGCAGTGCAGAGGGCTGGAGGAGGGTGTTCAGAAGAGTGTACACCAGGCCACCCCTCTATGGGGGTATAACTACTGCTCAGGTTTCTCCTGAGTTTCAGGGGGTGGAAGGAGGGGGGGTGTCATTCTCACTGACCCAGCATATCTCTGTGAGGCACATTCCAGCAGGTATCACCTGTCCCTCAGCCAGGGCCTGGGTTATGTCCAAGGAGGAACAGAAGCACATATGAAAAGCATTTCTTTGACAAGTGTAACGTGGGCACAGCTATAGCTGTTGAGTCAAAACTGCCCCCTTTCCCAGAGGGCAATTAACAATCCTCTCATCTTTCACTGTAATGTATTTCATGCACAGCCACGGAGGAAGAGACCGGCAATGAGCAGAAACCGGGTGAATCAAGACCCAAAGGAGAGGAGAGTGAGGCGTGCCGGCGTGACTTCCTGGAAGCAGACTCTGAATTCTGCTCCAGGGATTCGCAGCCAAGAAGCACACAACACCATGCACACGTGTGGTGGTTCAGACCATTGCTCTCCTTCATGTGGGAGGCACACAGTCACGAGCTGTGTGAACAGGACTTGGCAGAACTTCCAAACTAATTCAACTCGGACAGAAAGGCCTGGAGCTCCCCTCCCCAAAATTCAGCCAACCCTGCAACCCATCATGAGACTCTGCATGGGGGGCGGGAGGTGTTTACCTGAGAGAGTGTGGGCAGGTGACCAACACCTTATCAAACCCAGAAGTCAACCTTGTTTCCTGGCAGCAAACCCACACATAGTATAACCTGAAAACTCACACGCCTTCTTCCCGAAGCCCCTAAATACAGACTAGCAGAGGCAGAGAGGATCCTTTGGCTCCCCTCTGCTAAAATGGAGTCCAAACTCCCTGGAGACATCACTTGTGACCTGAGACCCAGAATGGCTGGCAGGAATGGTCCAGGATGGGGGGGGAGCGCTTTCCTCCCACTTTGGGGCTGGCATTCAGACCACAGATTTCCATTAAAATTTGAAATTGCTGGGACAGCATTGGTACACCCTCTTACTAAAAATATGCTATTTAAATAGACATCTCTTCGCTCTGCGTCCTTCTTGAGCCCTGAAGAAGAGGCTTCCTTCCATGCTCTGCAGAGTCCCCATTAAAAGAGACCTCTGGGAAGGGGAAACCAGAAGTGTGAGAGAAGCCATGTGAAGCCATGCAGTTGTATGGCATTAGCCGCATCAGAACAGGGGACTTCTGTTGGACTGCTAACCCCAGGTAGGTAGTTTGAGACCACCAGCCACTCCACAGGACAAAGAGGTGGTTTTCTGCTCCCCAAAGGAGTTAATCTCGGAAACCTACAAGAGGAAGTTGTACTCTGTCCTCTGGGAACATCACTATGGACGACTTCGTGGCAGGAAGTTTGGGATGATTTTGTTTTAAGGGAAAGAGAAGTTTATGGCTGAGCCCCGGTGGCATAGTGGTTGAGGGTGGGACTGCGGCCCACTGGGTTGGCGGTTTAAATCCGGGAGCAAGGCTGGGTCTCCTACTCCCACCAGAGGGCAGGGATTGCCCCCCCCCCCAAAAAAAGAGAAATTTAATTGAGACTTAAGTAGGGAGTCCCTTCCACACAAGGGGGCACTTAGTCTTAGTCCCCACCCCCTCCAAGGATAGCTGAGACAATCATGGCCACCATGGTGCCCCTAAATCCTTTTCCATGTGACCCTGGGAGCTCCCCAAAAGCTGAGGGATGGTTTCAACGGTGCAGAACACTCAGATAACCTCTTGGAGGCAGCTAGTCTTGACAGAGGACAGAACAAGGGGCCCGGAAGGGCCAGGGCGGGGAGGATGGTATCCACACAAACTGGGCAGAGAAAACTGGCCCTGAGGAAAAGGGCCCCAGAAGCCCACTCCTTCTCATTCTGGCAAGCCGCTGAAAGACTCCAGAGCAGATGTGGAAATTGGACTTTGTAAACACAGAATGCAATTTGGGGTCTGAGTCTCAAACAGCAACGGAGTAAAGTTCAACAGAGAAATCACTAAAGGAAGCAGGCCTAACCCCCTGCATTTAATCATTAACTTATCTGGAGGGTCTTTTTTTGTATTCAGCCTACCGACTGGCTTTTACTGTAACCAATGCAAACATTTTACTGTCCTTGGAGGCATAGAAAGCAGGGTTTGTTGGCTTTCCCCCCACCCCCCCTTAAAAAAAACACACACACACCTCCTCCTTCACTGCTATACCTACTGCAAACTAGAGAATTCCAACTCACAGTGGCCAGGGCGGACACGGCCCTGTCTTTCTCCAGCTGAAAGGTGGTTAGGTTTGAACCTCCATCCTTGTGGTTAGCAGTTCGGTAGTCTTGAGCCATATGCTCCTTCTGCCATCACCACAGATTCCCATCTGGTATCCCCAGAAGAGGGCCTCTGTAGGGTAACTGGAGCACTAAAGGAACCCATGAAAGGACCCTTTCCCCTTTGTTCTAACTGTGCCCACCCTTGTGTTGACCATACAATGGCATCTTGAAGGGTAGAGGAAACAGAGGGCACAGATGAGAGGTTATCTCTTTGAGGGCTGTCATGGTTCTGAGGGTGACCTGTATTCCTACATCTGTCCCCTCTAACAGCTCCCCCGGGTCTGTCTGAATGGATTCTGTAAACACGGGCTCAACACATACTTGATGGGTGGTGGTTGCTGGTGGAGAGCTCAGCAAAAGCTCAAGTGCCCATCTCAGGGGGCCCAGGTCATGTCTTCCGGAGCACCACCACTCTTCCCTCTGACCAGGCTCTCCTGCCCGCTGACCGGGGTCCACTCCGGCTCAAGACCACACTGAATGTGCAGGAGCTGTGGGATTCTCAGCAGTCCATCTCCCAGCCTTTCTTCTCTGGCCCCTCTGGGTGGACCC
Source organism: Nesogale talazaci (assembly GCA_004026705.1). NCBI lineage: Eukaryota > Metazoa > Chordata > Mammalia > Afrosoricida > Tenrecidae > Nesogale > Nesogale talazaci. The sequence continues at coordinate 7,348 of PVJH01033514.1, read as the reverse complement.
GAACCCTCTACCCTTAGCTCTACCACGCAGCTCAAGAGACTAACCTTGACACCTCTCTTGGCCCAGCCACAATCTCCCTGTTCCCTTCATTCTTCTCACAGGAAACTAGGGGTCATCTGGGCGGGAACCACAGACCAGGAAGAGCTCAACATGGCCCTCTGCTGCCAAAAAGAAGCTGTGCGCCCAACTCAAGACCCCAGAAAGTAAAGACCCATCATTTACGCACAGAGGAAACAGCCCCACGTAATGGGTAAAATCCTGTCCCTTTCCTTACCCCATAGGATCTCATCTTCCAGTGCAAGGCAGTTCTGCCAGACATGCGAAAGTCACTGTGGCCCTTGACGAGGTCTTTTTAAACATCATCTTTTGGGGGGGTTCCTACAATACTTGCCATAACCCATACATTCATCCATCATGTCATGCACATTTGTTGCCCTTGATGAGCTTTCTCCTCCTTCACCTCCAGCCAACCCCCTAAATGTGCATTTGTTTAAGAAAAAACAAAACTCACCGCCAGTCAATTTTGCTTCACAGTGACGCGATCAGGACGGGGCAGAACGGCGCGGGTGAGTTCCCAAGACTCGCTGTATGTCAAGCACTTTTGTCCCTGGGTTGCCATCGTCATGTTCCAAACATATGTTTCCTACTTGTGCCCTTGGTATCGGCTTCTCATTTCCCCCCGCCATCCCTGCTGCCCCCTCCCTCAGAGACTGTAGATCTTTAGGGAGCAGAAAGTCTCAACTTTCTCCCAGCGGTGCTGGTGATTCTGAACTGCTGACCTTGCAGCCCAATGTGCAACTTACAAGGCTGCCAATGGGGCGGAGCCTCGGTGGTGCAGTGGTTGTGCCCAGGACTGCGGCCCACTGGGACGGAGGGTCAATTCCAGCAGTGGGGCTGGGCCTCCTACTCCCACCACCGGAGAGCAGTGATGCCCCCCCCCCCAAAAAAAAAAAAAAAAACAAGGCTGCCAATGTAATGAAGGAGAGACCCAGTAATGACAGAGTCTAGATAGCGATTCCGCCCAGGGTGTCCAAGGCTGTAACCCTTCGATGTAGCCAACACCACCTTTTCCCCACACAGTGCAATCTGGGAACTTCAAACCACTGGTCTTTGACTTTTAGCAGGCATGAGCTTCGCCACCATGCAACCACCAGGCAGGCGTAAAACCATCTCTTGCAGTAACACCTACCTCCTAGGACAAATAATGTCCACGTCATAGACCATGGTACCCAAACTCTTTTCCCTCCACAGCGGCAGGGTAAGTCTCCAGAAGCCCATCTCTGTCCTAGTAGTCCCCGGTGTCTTCAAATACCTGGAGTGACCCAGGCACATGTCTGATGCACCACAAAAGCAAGCTGACTGTGCGGATTCCCCTTCCACATTTTCCAAGCAGTCCTCGAGGAATTTGCCTCCTAGCAGGCCTCTGCCTCACTGGAGACAAAGGCCCTGAAACAGCAAATGGTTCAAGGAGCAGAGCGGGAGAAGTGTGGGCCGCTCAGAGGCTAAAGGCCTTAGAGGTTCAGGGAGAAGTTTCACTGCTATCCCTCCCTCCTGGTCAGCGACTGCAACTTCCCATCATAACCAGCTCCCCCCACTGAGGATTCTCTAGATCTGGTGTCAGTCAGTCCGTGCCCCTGAGACGCAGGCCCTGAGTAACAGCATAAGCAGGGATCATGGGCGCACCCAACTTGACCATGGGCGGGGCAATGTAAATTTGTCAGCACAATTTATGAAAAATTACAAATAAAACTAAGCACAATTTTGTTGTAGGTAAGCTAAACCTTATTGGGGAAAGGGGCATAGTATGCAAAGATGTGCCTGACCCATTCTTAGGTTCTAAAAGTGGCAAATTAGAGAATATTATACCTGTGTGTCATCAGAGACCCAACAGAACAGAATAGAACCTGTCTCTGTGGGTCCCTGTGAGTTGGCATGGCCGCCATGGCAGGGCAGGGGGTGTGTGTGTGTGTGTGTATACATGACTTAACTATGGGTACCGTCATAAAGAGGCAGACACGCAGGAATGAAAAGGAGTGATACAATCCAAACTATTTCCACTGGCCATATCTTAGGATTGGAAGTCACCTGTTTTACTTTTTCTTTTTTAAGCCACTTAGCGCTTTCCTGTGTTACAATGACTTCTCTCTATTTTTGCAATGAAAAATCCAAAGGATAAGTATTGCAGGGTCAGAAAGAAGGGCGGCTGTCAGGCCAGGTCTGTGAAGCCTGGGTTCATGCCCAATAACTGGCACACAGACAAGCGTCCCCAAGTCAAGTCACCTACCTACAATGAATAAGCAAGTGCTCATTTGCAGACAACCTGTTTCCCTGACAGTAATCTGAGTTTTAAGCGACTTCCTATTGGAGGAGAATCCAAGTGGTTTCTGGGAGAATTCCATTGTCTACCATTGCATTCTGGAGCAGCCTCATACAGACAGTTCTCAATGAAAATTACAAACGGTTTACATTTACCGCCTACCATTTATGCTGGCTTTAATTCTTTTCATGAGAGAAATATATAACCAAGTTCATTTTTTTTCTAAGTCATCTAATCTGGAAATTTCATATAACAAACTTATTTCTACAGATATACATCAGTTTGATGCAAATGCACACTGAATTGTTTTCATTGTACAGTACGTGTACAATGTACATGCAAATGTACAGTAAATTGTTTTCATTCATGAAAGCATTACTTCAGTAATATAAACAAAGCTAAACAAGTTCTTAGAAAGTAAACATCAAATGCAAAGGCACACAAAAATGCAGACTGTCATAATGACTGACCCCTTAAGATTCGTGGAACCCGATATTTCAAATGTTGTCTAATATAACAATAAGCATATAGTATCACAGTCTCAGTTGGGGTTCCCCCCAAGAAAATATGTGGCTTTGCTCACTGACTTTAATGTGATCCATGTCCATAAAGAAATGCAAGAAGTGTCCTAAACTAGTGCTGAGTTCTGTTCGTAACTGTGCTTAGGTCTTCCAGTACAATCTGCAGGTGAACCAAAATTCATGTGCAAAAAAAAAAAAAAAAGCTTCAAGGCCCTTTCCATGATTTAAATGTGTATGCAGTAATTAAAGGTCACGAGAAATAAGTATTTATTTTGAATGGGTATTAGTAGGGATTGGTTCAATCTTCCCAAGCAAGGGCAAATCTATACAGCATAAAAGGACAAATGTGCAGCCCAGGGCTAACTGTACATTAAACTATAAATCAACCGGGCTTACAAAAGGGGCACAGACCTGGGCAAAGAGCCTGGTGGTACAAATACTTAAACACTAGACTGTTAACCAGAAAGTGACTCCTCAGGACAAAAGCCTAGCTATCGGTTCCAGTCAAACTGAGCCATGAAGACCGTCCAGCAGTTCTAACTCTGTCACTGGGGCCATGATACCCTGGCCCCAACAACAGCATGGACCCTCTCCAATGGCTCTTCCCTACCAACAGATGAGTCAACACCTACAGGTAGGACCCCCCCATGAAGAACTGCTGCACTGGGCAACAGACTGCCAGCTCCATCGTGACAGGGGTGCCTGGGGGTGGGGGTGGGGGGTTCACACTGCCCACCTTCCCTGCGCACAGTCATGCCCTTCCTTATCTCTCAGAACCAATTCCAGCTACTCAGAATAAAAGGATGGGAGAAAAGGTGGCCTATCTACCAAGGGGAAGAGAAACTCACCAATAAGTCAAGAAATTAGGCTCATCGCTGGTTGGCAACAGAAATAGTTCTTTCTCCTCTATATCCCCCAAAAAAACTACTCACAGGAACCCTGGAGCCAAGAGAACTGCTCCTTAGGTTTTTTTGACTAAATCTTTATGGAAGTTGACAGCCTCATCTTTCTCCCTCAGAGGGGCTGGTAGTTAGCAGACAGAGTTAAACTGCAGTGAGGTGAACCAGGGCCACAGAGGAATCCTTGCAAGAGCTTAGCCATCCCCAGCCCATTCAGACAAAGTAGAAAACCACCCACCTCAAAGGGTTTTCAAGGCCGTTCATCTTTTTGAGCACAGGCTGCCACATTCCTCTCCCACTGGCTCTGAACCCCTGATCTTTCTGCTCTCAGCCTTAGCGCTTAACTCTGTACCACCAGGGCCCATTGCAACAGACCCCCTAATGCCGCTAATTGTCTGGGATGCCTTCAAATAGATTTGAAAACTCATAGAGCCAGGCCAAGAACCTGAGCAAGTAATTCAGCCTGAAAAGCTGCTCGACCCACAGTAATGGGGACATGCATTGTAACACACGGCTCTTCTCCCCTCCCCTCCCAGGGAAGGCCTGAAGCATGGCTGGTGGAGTGCAAGCTCTTCTCAATGGAGCTGAGTGTGGGGTGCTGTTAACACTTGAAATGTGCCTCCTTCTGGTCTAGCAATTCCCTTGATTGGTGGAGGAGTCTCACCTCTTGAAGCCACAAATGTGTTACAGACAATGGCCAGTAAGGTAAAAGCTACACTAATTCTGGAGTCCTGCGTGGGGACAGAGGGTAGGAGTGGGGTCAGCTCTCACACTGGGCCACTCAGGAGGACCCTGGAAGGCAAGCAAGCCTGCCAATCCACAACCCCAAACTCAATACCTGGAAACTCACTGGTCATCGTGCATCTGAATGGGTGGGTTATAGATGAAATCCAACTCTGAGAGTGGAAGGTGAAGTAAGGATGAACACGCTGAGGGCGGGTGTTAAAAGGACCGGCCAAAAAACGCACCAGCCTCAGCACACCATACTCTTTGAGAAAGAAAGCTTCATAAAATGTGGAATTTGCTGTTAAATTTTAAGATAGTAAGTGCAGTGCTCGTGCTCTTTTCACTGCAGTCCTTATCCTTCGCTTGCTGTCCTCCTGCAAATGGTCTAATTTACTCCTGTGAACCAACAACTACCAATCAAGCAAAGGTGGTAAGGGAAAGGTGGGTGGGTGGAGGGGCGCCGAGAACTAGGATATGCATAAGCATATTCACACTCATTGCCATCAAGGCAATTGTTTACAACTTCCCCAGTAGATGTCTGAGGCTGCAGAGCAGCTGGTGGTTTCAAACTGTGGACTTTTCAGGTAACAGTCCCTGGTGTAACCAGTACACACCAAGGCTCCCACAGTTGTACTGGAGAGAGGGGAAAGAGCCTAAGAACATGATGTGTGTTTATCATTAAATGTAGACAACTACCGCGTTGAAAAGGGAATCTTTAACATTTAAGCGCCCATGTGTATAAGTGATACCCATACCCCGCTTTGCAGCCCCTGCCCAGGGTTTACAGATGTTTGGGGTCCTTTTTATGAAGTACTTGTCTACTAAGGTCCCTCCTGTTTGTGCACCATGGGCAAATCCGCCCACCTCTGGCATCACAGAGGAGAAAGGAGTCCCTCACTCACATTTCCAAGTACATGACAACATTTCCAAGCACATGCTGACTGAAAACCAAGGGGCCAGAGTGAAGTGCTTTCACCAGAGGGGTGGATGGAGGACCCCAGAAGAGCCAGGCAGACTGGACATTTTCATTGTTTCTTTCTGCTCAGACCATAGAATGAGGCTTCCAAAGAAACACGGACCTCACAAAGCCTGACGGCCAGCCTCCTTCCCCAAATGTTTCACTTCACCTCCATAATGTTTGGCCGTTTTTGTAGCTGGCGTATCATTCACATATACAGTCCAGTAGTTCAAATATAGACAAAAAGGTGGTACCATCACCACCATAATCCTCTTTAGAAGTCTTCTTTTCTTTTACTCATTATTAGGTCCCCATCCATCCCCACCCCCCGTGGATATTTAATTTTATTCCTGCTCATTGTTGCTTTTTCCATATTGGGGCTGGGGTGGACAAGTGTCAAACAAGCAGGTTTTGCTCCCTAATAAACAAGGCAGAACTGTACAAATAAACTGAGGGCCAGGGAGTTTTTTCAAAACATTTAATTCTGACCAAGTCTGTGTTCAAATCTGGACTAGACCCTATTTAACCAGCAGAAGGAGAAACTAAGCCTCTTATGTAAATTCTCAAACACCAAATGTGAGCAGCTAACCTTGTATGGGAAAGATAGTGTTTACTTTACAAACTCTAAAATTTGGCTGTACCAGGATGCAAAAAAATCTGAAATGAAAGTAATAATCTCTAAGTTATCGGGCTGAGCCCCGGTGGCGTAGTGGTTGTGCACGGGACTGCGGCCCACTGGGATGGAGGTTCAAGTCCAGCTCCACCGAGCAAAGGCTGGGCCTCCTACTCCCACCACCTCAGGGCAGTGATGCCCCCCCCCCCCAAAAAATAATCTCTAAGTTATCAAGGGGAGGGGAGCTGGTACCAAGGGTTCAATAAAATGTAAATGTCTTTCTTTCTTTGTTCTTTTTTTTTTTTTGGTGGGCATCACTGCCTCTGGTGGTCGTGGGAGCTACCCAGTGCTGCTCCTGAGAGCAGCCGCTGGGATTTGATTCGCCAAGCCCATAGGCCACAGTCCCGCACTCAACCACTTACGCCACCGGGGCTCAGCAAATGTAAATGTCTTAAAAAATTAGTTAAAAAGGGTAAATGTCTAGAAAACAACAATGGCAACATATGTATAAATATGCTTGACACAACTGATGTATGGATTGTTTGTTTTGTTTTTTTTTAAGTTTTTTTGGCATCACTGCTCTCCGGTGGTGGGAGTAGGAGGCCCAGCCCCACTGCTGGAACTGAACCTCCGTCCCAGTGGGCCGCAGTCCCGCGCACAACTGCTACGCCACCGGGGCTCAGCCTGATGTATGGATTGTAATGAGGTGTAAGAGCCCACAATAAAATGATCTTTTAGGCTGAGCCCCAGTGGCGTAGTGGTTGTGCGCGGGACTGTGGCCAACTGGGTTGGAGGTTCAAATCCAGCAGCAGCTCTCCAGGAGCAAGGCTGGGCCTCCTACTCACACCACCAGCGGGGAATGATGCCAAAAAAAAAAAAAAGATCTTTTAATTAAAAAATTCTTTCCTACCCACTAAAATATATGTATTATATAATCTGAAATACCAAATGTGTGCATTGTGACCACCTTTAACAATATGAATTAGCACTAGCATGGTGCCAAGGACAGACTCTAACCTCGATTCTTACCAAGATCTCTTCTGTATTACATACAGGATATAGATTTCAAAACCAGTAGCTAGGAGGGCTGAGCCCCGGTGGCGTAGTGGTTGTGCGCAGGACTGCGGCCCACTGGGATGGAGGTTCAATTCCAGCAGTGGAGCTGGGCCTCCTACTCCCACCGCGCAGGAGAGCAGTGATGCCCACAAAAACAAACAAACAAACAACAACAAAAAAACAGTAGCTAGGGGCTGAGCCCTAGTGATGTAGTGGTTGTGTGGGGGACTGCAGCCCACAGGGTTGACAGCTCAAATC
>PVJH01033513.1:0-21292 GCA_004026705.1 Nesogale talazaci | reverse complement strand
CCCCATCCCACTCTCTCCCCAGAGGGAGTCCACCCAAGGGGATGTTTACAGCATGTGCAGAAATGTTGACTGCCCTTATCAGACCGGGCGGGGGTGGGTGGGGCAGGGTTCCCGCTGGCACCTCTGGGGGGGTGGGGGGGGGCACCAGGAATAGTGGAGAGGATCCTGCACTGACACAGCACGTGCGCACACTCGACTCGACGCCATCAAGTCCGTGCTGACTCACAAGCCGCCTGTGGTTGACGGGAGGAGCAGGAAGCCTGGTCTTTCTACCCCGGAGCTGCCCGTGGTTTTGAACTGGCAGCCACACCGTTCTCAGCCTAATGTGTGACCACGGCACCAGCGAGCAGCCCCAGACTTGGGTGCACAGCCCTGCAGGGGCACGCCGGTGTCTCTCTTGGATCTAAGGTGGTCCCCCTTGGCTGTCAGGAGGGGCTAGGGAGCTCCCCTGGTGTCCTCCGGCAGCCTGCCCCAGATGACATCACTTATGGTCACCCTGGCTCCGGAAGCCGGCTCTGGGTCCCAGGCGGCCAGCGGTGCAGGCTGCTGACCGCCGTGCTGTGTCTTCTCCAGGTTCTCCCAAGTGCGTCATCATCTCTGAAGTCTTCGCGGGGGGCCCGGTGGCTCAGTGGGTAGCGAACTGAGCTGCTAACTGCAAGGTCAACTGCTACGAGGGAGGAAGACGAGCCTTTCTGTCCAGGTCAAGATTTCCGTCTCAGAAACCTACAGGGCCAGAGGGGTCTGTGCGTCGTCCCTAAGTGTCTTCTGAGCAGTGAGCTCCTATCCCCCCCACCAGGGTTTCAAACCACCGGTCTCTCTTTGGTTTCTTACCCCTGTGAAGAGCTGCATCTCAGAAGCCCCTGGGGCAGTTCTGCCTGGCCTCTAGGGTCAGGGTTCCCAGGATGCCAGCAACCCAACCCGCACAGCACTGAGCATGGTCAGGCCCTGTTCCTCACGCTTCCTTTTTCCTCAGAGCCATCGACATCCTCGGGGTGGGGGGATGGGGGGGCGGAGATGCCTCCTCACTGGCCTTCCGGGCTCCCACCCCCACTTCCCTGTGCAGGACCCCTGGGGCCTGTGTCTGCCAGGGAGAGGAGGGCTCTACCTGGCTCTGCACCCCAAGGGCCCGGGAGCTAAGTGGTCAGGCTAGGCCTGTGCCCAGGGCCTGGGAGGTCGCATGGGTGGGTCTGGGTACAGGGAGGGGCCAGTGAGGGAGGGCCTGGATACAGGGGCCTCCATCCGCCGCCACCGCTCTGGTCTCAGTGTGAGGTGATGGGTATGTCTCTCGAGTGCCCTTGGCACACCCGCCATAATCGGGGAGAGCCGCCCATAACTGGAGGAAACAGTTAAAGTAGTTCTCACGTCCGCAGTGAACTTTAACAGGCTTCCATAAAAGCCAAAGATGCCCAGGAACTTGCTGAGGCAGCCTGTGAGTGACCTTGGTGTTTTTAATTAACCCCCAAGTGGAGATGGGAGAATGGGAGCGTTTTATGTGGCTGCTCCGAGGGAGGAGTGCAGGGGGGCACTCTGATCAGAGACAGTGAGAAGCAGGGCCTGGACGGCCTGCCCCCGGCTTCCTGCAGTGGGGGCTCCAGGGGCTGAGGGCTCTAACCAGGATTTCCTACTCAGAGGCAAACTCTGATCTCTGGCCAGTGCGGACTCGTGGTGACCCTTGGGGACGGGGTGGAATTCACACAGGGGCTGGAGGGGCTCTGAGACCATAACTCTTTGCAGGAGTAGAAAGTCTCCTCTTTCTTCCAGCTGGAGGTTTTGAACTGCATCCCCCGTGCTGAGCATCCTGGCGTGTCACCCGCCTGCCACCAGGAGTCTGGCATGGGCCCCACTCGCTGAAGGGCCAACAGTGCCTCCGTGGTTTACCAGTCCCTCGATGTCCCATCCTCATCTTGTCCATGATGTCCGAGCCCCAGCACTTCCAGGGAGGAGGCCAGGCCCGGTGAGGGGTGTGTGTGGGGTAGGGAGGGACTGGTCAGTAGCCCCTTCTCCGAGTGGCTGCTGCTGGGGACTCTTGGCACCCCTCAGAGGATGTGGGGGTTTCTGATCTGTCAGCTGAGGGCAGACCGTCGGCTTCGTGCTGCCTGATGGGCTATTACTGCACCTCTGCACCACCAGGGTGGTTGTCCGTGGGCTGCAGTTCATGACGGAACCTGGTTTCTGCACGGCCCCAGGCCGGTTGGCTTCCTCCTGGGGGCTGAGCCATGGTCTCCATCCCCATGGTCCAGCCTTGCCCCCTGTGCTGGGATCCCATAACCCTCCGCTCGATGTGAGCCTGTGGGCAGCAGAGCAAGATCCCAGGGCACCCGTCCCAGGGGACGGCGCCGGCTCTGTCCCTCCTAGGCCCGAGGAAGGCTCTGGCTTCCGTTTCTGTTTCTTAGTGGTCCATGGAGGTCTCCCTTTCAGCTAGGGTCCCTCTCCTGAGACAGCTGATGCTGCGGCCACACCCCAGGTGCTGCTCACCTTAGATGGGAACTTCTACCTGAGTGAGGTCCACCACCAGCCAGACGCCTTCACCACTGGTCACAGCTTTGCCTCACAGCCAGGACCCTGGCAGCCGTGGCCCAGGGAAGGGGAAGCTTCTTCAGTCCGTGACCCAAAGAAATCTCCAGATGTCCCTGTGGGAGCTGGAAGCCGGTTAGCTCCCTGACCGTAGGCAGCAGTCTCTGAACCTCTGAGTCACACATCACACCTCTGGACACCAGGTATCCTAAAGCCAGAATAAGACCAAAGCAAGCAGAGGCTGTTGAATTGCTTCCCATTCAGGGTTATGCTGGGTGTATATGGGGGCGGGGACCCTGAGGCTCCCAATGACCTGTCCTCTCTGAGTGGACTAAGTCTCCGCCAGACTTGTGGGCAGCAGTGAAGGGAGCCTGGTCAGCCATGGACATCCCTTAGCGAGGTCCCTTCCCATGCCTCCCTGCAAGGCAGCAAAGTCCTGCAATCCCAACCTGTCCCCTGGAAGTGCGCAACTCTGACTCACAAGCCTGGGAGACGTTCACACTGTGGGTAGACACGCAGCAACCCCGGCCCCCACCACCTTCCCCCCGACCTCTCGGGGTCACGTGGCCTTCCTCGTGTGGAAATTCCTCTTCCTCGCTCTCCCCCGTCTCTCGGGACTCGCAATGGCAGGGGTCCCTTTGCCGGGGAGTGCGGGGCCAAAGTGCTGGCTAACGGATGATCGGCTAATGAACACTAACAGCCCAGCACTGAGCGGGCGGGTCCCAGTGGCTCTGAACACCCTCGGTGTGGAGCGCACTTCTAAAGAGCGCTGGCCCACCTGTGTGAGGAGCAGCCCTGTGACCTGTCCTGTCCTAGAGGTCCCATCAGTCCCCATCACTTGGGGTTCTCCAAGCCACCCCCCCCCCCACCAAGTCTCCCCCACTCATCTCTGGCAAGCATCTGTCCAGGGAGGAGCGGACGGCCACCGGCGACTCCTTAGTGGACTTGGATTCAACAGCTCCCCCAGCCTGTTTCTCCCATCCCAAACCTGGCCAGAGGTGGACGAGCTGGACCTCAGGCCTGGGCTATCTCTGAAAGGGGCCTTTCACAGGCCCCAGGGAGGGGGGGCAGAGGTGGAGGGTCCAGACCTGGGCCCACCCATTTCTCCTGGCACTTTGTTGATGCCCCAGGTGAGCCAGGGGTGGGGGGTAGTGGGGGGAGGACATCGGGGCCCAGAGTGCCTGTGTGCATACACGTGTATACCCGCGGTATGAGGGTCTCCTACACTTGCAGGGGGTGAGGGGCGCTTGGAACAACTCTCTATGAACAGGGGGGTTCCTGAAGCTTAAGCTCTTCCATGGGCAGGGACGCTCTTCTCTCTTCAAAAGAAAAATAACTCCCTGCCGTCAAGTCCTTTTCCAGGCCCTGGCGCCTCTGTGGAGCAGGGTGTCGAAAGCCTCGTGTCTTCCCCAAAACGAGACTGGCAGGTTTGAACCACAAGCTTGCCCTCTGCCACCCCTTCAGACCCAGGAACCACACTCAGGCCACCGAGCCGACTCGGACTCCCAGCAGCCCCACGAGGCAGGGCAGACCTGGGCCTGGCGCTTCTGAGCCTGCACTCATTGACAGGAGCAGAAGCCCCGCCTTTCCCCAGGGGAGCAGCTGATGGTTTTGAACCTCCAGCCTCTTGGCTGGCAGCCCAGCACGTACCCACTGGGGTTCCTAAAGCAACCAGCTTCCCGTGGCCTGAGGGGATCCCGATTCACAGTCACCCCAATGAACGAGTAACGCTGGGCCACAGGGTCCCCAAGGCTGTCAGCCTGCCCAGAGGCAGACGGCCTGGTCTCCCCGGGAGAGGCGGGTGGGTTTGAACCGCTGACCTTTGCTTGGCTCTTAGCCGTGCCACCAGCAGAGTTCAGGCATAAAGGGCAGTCTGCTGACTGTCGAGGGGCCCCTGGGAAAAGACTCTGCTCCTCTTAGGACGTCCCCTCCCTCTCTTTCCTACAGGTGCACTGGTCCCCGAGGGAGTGATGGCTGGTGCGTGACAGCCACCTGGTGATGAAGGGCAGCCAGACTAAGGCGATGGCAGCATCAGAAACTGGAGGAGTCCCGTCTGCAGGCACATCTGGATCCCTGGACCCGCTTGAAGATATATAAAAGCACCAGGGTGGGGGTTAGCCTGCCCATCAGGTCACAGCCGGAGGGTGCCTCCCTGTGGGCGTGGCCTTCTCTTAAGGCGGGTCCAGGGACCCTCCCCCTCCCTCTCTGCCTTCATCTTCCTGCTGGCTGACCCAGGTGGCTGCCAGAGCCGCCGCCATTGGGTCCACAGGGCTTTGCACCCACGGGCCTGTGACCTCGCTGCATGCTGCATCACTGCCGTGGCTGTGAGGGTCTGAAGAGGGATTTATAGACTGGTATCAGACATAGGGGCTAATATCAGACTCATGGACTTGATCTGGGCTGGGCTGGGGCGTTTTCCCAATATGCAATTACTCTTGCATATGAAGCTCTTTCTTACACACAGACGAGTCTCCCTGGATTTGCTTCTCTGATCCACCGGGACGAACACACCTTCCTCCCACAGCATGTCTGCACACGGAAAGCAGCACCTGTTGACCAAGCCCACTCATGAACCTGGGCACGGGTTCTGATCCTAGCGGCAGCGCTGTAAGAGGAAGGCCAGGAATGCTCAGGGAGAGGACACGGCCACGGGACAGCGGGAACGCATGTGTCTCCACAGGGGCAGACCCACCACCACAGGTCAGGGAGGATGGGACTGGGATTGCCATGGTGACAGGAAGTTTGGTCCTGGGAGGCTCTGGCGAAAAGGTAGCTGTGGGAGAAGGTTCTTGTGTCTGTGGGGGGGACGTCTGGGTCTGTATGCCTGTGTGAGTGTGGGTGTTTGTGTGTGCATGTGTATGTCTGTGTGTCTCTGTGAGGGGGCTGCGGGTGTGTCTGTGTGTGAGTCAGCTCTGGAAGAGGAGTTTCAGAGGAGGACACTGCTGAGTGGTCAAGAAACAACAATTGAAAGAAATCGTGAAACTGATGACATGTGCTTATTCATTCTAGCAAAGTGGCTGAATTAATCTCAATGACGGGTAATTTTTTGGCATTCAGAAAACTGTTAATGGGTCTTTGGGCAATGAGAGGGGCATCTACCATGGCTGTCAATGTGGGGGACATGCAGCCAGGCAGCCTGGACTAGGCGCTGCACCTTCTGGAGATCAGGAACCAGGGAAGACTGAGCTGGGTCCTGAGAGGAAGAGGCAAACTGTCCGGCCAGCAGTGTGGTTGGGAAGACAGCAGGGAAGAGTGGCTGGGGTGGACAGAGATGACACGGACACTCATTCAGGGCACCCACAGTGGGCTGGGAGAGAGGTTGTATCTGCAACTCGCCCTTCATGCTCCCCAAACCTCTGTCCTCCCCATTGCAGCTCTAGGCCTGTGTTCAAGACCTTGCCTGGAAGCAGGACTTTTCTTTGCAGCTGAGAGGTGGGCCAGGCCTTCTGGGGGTGTCTCCCACTGGTCAGAGCCACTGAGGCCACTCCCACTGAAGATGCAGAGACATACAGAGGCAGGTCAGAAAGCCCCAGGCCACAGTAGCTGCGGGACAGGAGGAAGGTTTTTTCCCCTGGACAGGTGCAGAGACCAGTGTCTGCTCCCACCCTGGACTCAGGTGGCACCCTCACCAGGCTAGTGGGGGCCCTGGTGGCATAGCACTCAAGCACTGAGCTGTGATTCCTGTGATGGTGACGACCAGGAAGCCCAGCGGTCAGTCAGGGTTCACCCACACCCACACCTGGACACACAGACATGCAGAGACACAGACCTACAGACATACGGATACATGCACCTGGACACACAGACATATATACACATAAACATATAGACACAGACATGCAGACACACACACAGAGACACACAGACATACACACACAGACATATAAACACAGACATACAGACATGCACACACCCAGACACACAGACATATAGGCACACACAGGCAGACGCATGCACACACACACACACACACACACACATACACACATCTCTATGGAGCTGAATGGAAATGGACCAGCAGCAGCAATGGGAGACAAAGTCTGGACCCTCGCATGCATCTTGACCAGACTGCCCAACATACACATGCACACAGGTGCACGAGTACACATGCATGCTTACCCAGTGCTCATAACACGCTTGTGCACACACATTCATACATATGCATAGACTACACAGGGCTCATGCATGCAAACACAAGCATACAGTGCACATGCACATGAACACACCTTTCTACATGCATGCACGGTGCTTGTGCATACCCATAGACATGCCATGCACACACATGTGCACATGTGTTCATGTATGCATGCATAGACAGGAAAACAGTGCATCCTCACAGAGACACACAGACGCACATACAGACACACAGTGCATACATACTTGCACACACAAGCTCACCCAGGCACGCAGGCCATCCTCAGGGGCCACCCCGACCTTGCAGTGCCCCCGAGACCACACCTCTGTGCAAACAGCGCAGAACTTATGGTAGAATTGGTGCCCGCCCGCGCGGTGCCCAACCCATGTGCATCCCCACAGGGCACTGAAGTGATGAGAGAATTGCCGGGACCGGGTCCGGGTGTGTGCTGTGGGCTGTGTCTTAGAGGGGGTTGAAGGAGAAAGAAGAATTTCTGTGCAATAGCGTGCTCTCACATCCTCGTTTGCAATGTCATTTCCCCAGTCTTGCTGACTTGAGCTTTGGGGACGTGCATCTCAGGTGCCCGAGCCGCTCCCAGCCACGAAGGTGCAGGTGGGGCGGTACTGCTGGCGTGAATGGGGCGGGCTGGAACTCCCCGGGGGTAGCCCCTGTGGCTGCACCCACTGCCCAGTGCTGGGAGCAGGCATGCCGTCCAAGGAGTCTGCCCAGCACCCAGAAGGAGGGGGTGAGGGTCGAGCCAGGAGCTGACAGGGGAGGTGGCCTGGCACTGGCATTCTAAATGGGATCCTCTGTGTGGCCCTCGCTGGGGCCAACAATCTGTAGAAGGATGAGGATCAGGCTGGCATAACTCGAAGAACATTCCCGAATCTCCATCTCTAATGTGTTTGTAAGGAACTGTGGACAGAGTGCCAGGCTGCTTTGCCTACTCCCGCTCACCTGCACTCACTCACCTGCACCCATTCACCTGCACCCACCTATCTACACCCGTTCACCTTCAACCACTCACCTTCACCCACTCATCTGCACCCACCCACCTGCACCCACCCACTCACCTGCACCCACCTTCCTGCACCCACCCACCTACACCCACACACCTCCACTCACTCACGTGGACCTGCTGACTTGTATCCACACACCTGCACCTGCACACCTGCACCCACTCACCTGCACTCAGGGGACCCTGGGGGAGACTCAGGCTCACAGCCCAGGCGCTTCACACACAAGGCCTCCAGCAGGTGGCAGGTGGTGGAAGTGGCTCTCCTGCCCTCAGACAGGATGTGTCTGATTGGTCCAGCAGTGTCATTTATTAGAGGGCTAAGGGTAGAAGTTATTAGGAGGCACCCTTGGGTAGAACCCCTCTCTGAGGAGGACTCTTGGGGCTCCCTGCACCCACACTCGGAGTCAGGCCAGTGTCTCAGAGAACATACACAAATCAAAGCTGGAAGCCCCCGGCTTCCTCAGCTGACCCACCGCCCGTCCTCTCTGAGCCCCACGGACACCTCCTACAGGAGCCACCACATCACAATCACTGGGGCTGCATATGCCCTTGATGTCTAGGGCCGACGGTCCAGTTCAGGTGACCACGCATGTGGGGAGTGGCCATGTGGATGGGAAATTAAATCTATGCATCACTGGACAGTAGAACTGCCCTGGGTTTGGTCAGTCCACTTCTCGACTCAATGACTGAGCCTGGGTCAGTGGCTTCCTGGATAAGACCTGAACAAGACCCGTCACTGGACAGCCACCACGGTCACTCTTGCTGAGGGCCACTGCCATCTCTCCCTGCCACCAGGATGACGCCCAGGCACCTGCAATAGCAGCCTCGTGTCCATGCTCGGGGATGCGGTCACTTGAGAAACAGAAGTAACTTGCCACCATGTACACGCCAACTCTTACCGACTGCATGGGACTAGGTGACACTGTCCCCGGGGGCTTCTGAGACCCTAACTCTCCACCGCATAAGCAGGCAGCCTCTTCTTTCTCTGGCGGCGTGGCTGGTGGCTTCCAACTGCTGACCTTGCAGGGAGCAGCCCGGCAGGCAACAAGCGCACTAACCGGAAGCACGGCCCCTTTGTCTATAGGAGGCGCTCTGCCCTCCAGCCCAGCCTTGACCCCCCACCTTGTAGTTGACCTCCTGGGCCCACTTTCTTTCTCTCCCAATTGGACACTGCACCACTGACTCACACGGGGGCACAGGGCAAGGCTAGAGAGCATTGAAAGTCAAAGGTGCTGCCGGGTCTGGACTGGTGGTGGCCGTCTGAGCAGGCAGACCCCACACAGCTAACTGAGTGTCCATGCAGATGCCCTCCCCCCCTCCCCCGCCAACTGCCTTGGGGCAAAGTATATGGAGCTGACTCTGGATGCCTGAATCCCCTGGTGGGCTGCGTGTAGGCTGTTAGCCACAAAGTCTGCCATTGGCACCCACCAGCCCCTCGGGGGAAAAAAGATGAGGGCTTTTTGTTCCCACAAGGACTGACAGTCTCAGGAACCCACAGAGGTGGTTCTTCTGTGCCCCACAGACTCACTGCGTCAGAACTGACTCGATGGCAGTGAGATACTTGTTTTGTTTGTTTGTTTTCGAGAGCTGCCTTGTTTCATCCTTCGGGAAGTGGACAGATTGAGCTGATAAACTAAAAGCAAACAAACAAACTCGCTGCCACTGAATCTGTGTCTATTCCCATGGAACTTGCAGGGTAGGATAGATGAGGAGAGCTACTGAAGCTCTGAACCCGAACACCCCGTCTTTACCCTGTAGTGACCACTGAGTCACAGGGACAGACAAAGGCTTAAGGCTGAAGCCACTGGGTTGGGGGAGAAAGTCCCATGGCCATATTGCGACATTTGCTGACTGATATGCACAGAAGGATATGCCCTGGGTGGCTGGTAAGCAGGCAACGTGCCCAAAGGCCAGCATCCCCGGACAGCTCTCTGGCCCAGGAACAGAGCTCAGTGGAAACTCCCACCTGGAAACCAGCCAGCCCTGTAGATTCCAAGGGCATATGGGGCTGAGGGAAGCCAGGAAGGACCCCAGTGTCTTTGGGATGAGATTGAATTGTGCCCCACCCCCCCGAGTAATGTTGGAATACTGTCTGTCCCTAAGCAGACAGTCAGAAGCCCTGCTGACCATGCAGTGGGCTGCAAACATCAAGGTCAGCCGTTTGAACCCCACATCCGCTCCTGTAGAGAAAGACAATGCTTTCTACCCCCGCCCCTCTGAGGAGTGAGTCTCAGGAGCCAACAGGGGCACTTCTACCCTGTCCAATGGGCTCACTGGGCATTGGCACCGACCCTGTGGCAGCGAGTGCAGGAGCACGGCAGTGAGCCAGCCCCGGGAGAGAGGCCTGATTGGTGTGCAGCCTGTGCTTGTGAGTCAGCCCCCAGAGGCCAGTATGCTAAACATTCAAGGTATGTGGGATGGTTTGTGGCCCCAATCCCCACCACCCCAGGTCCCGCACTCTGATCCACTGTGCCCTCTTCACAAGTGCTCTTCTGTCTGAGCCCATCGAGGCAGCCGCTGTGTCCATCTGGCTTCATTATGAGGTTTTGCTTTGCCTTCTGGGGCCCCTCTTTGACATTCCTGCTCAGCTCCGCGTTCGACTCCTGGTTTCTTCCAAGTGCCTTACTTACCCTAAGATTAAGAACAAGTTTCGAGTCTCCTCTGACATCCACTAGGCCTTTTCTTTCTTGTCTTTGCAATAAGGTTCTGCTTCCTTTCATGGACCCCTGGCGGCACAGTGGTCAGCAGTTGGGCTGTGATCCGACACATCAGCAGGCTGAAAGCACCACTGCTCCGTGCAGAGGCCCATCGAGAGTGACCATCCTCTGGAACTCACAGGCAATTCTACGCTGTCTTGTAGGGTCCCGGTCAGTCTGCATTGACTCAAGGCCAGTGAGCTTGGCTTGGTTCCTTTTTGCTTTCTTTATGGGCGATATTCTGATGTCACCCCACAGTTCTTCGGTCTCCTGTCACTCATGCTCAATGCACCCGACGTGTTCTTCTGATGCTCGTGAAACTCAGGTGGCAGAGAGCCAAGGTCCGGGCTTGGTTTTCATGCACTTGTTTTCATTTTCTTCGACTTCCACCTGGACTTACATATGCGCAATTGATGGCCTGTTCTACAGAGGACACCTGGCCTGATTTCAGCTACGGGTGCTGCGCTTCTCCACTCATGCAGTCCATTTGATTTCTGTGTATTCCATCTGGAAAAGTCCATATGTATAGGCACCTTTTGGGCTGTTGGGCAAAAGGTATTTGTGATGAAGAAGGTGTTGTTCTTGCAAAATTCCATCATGTGATTTCCAGCTTGGCTTCTACCGCCCAGACCCTATCTTTCAAGTGCTGTTCCTTCCTCTTTGTTTCCCATCACCAATAACGATCAGTGCATCTTGATTGCGTGTTTGGTCAATTTCAGACTGAAGACATTGAAATAATTCTTCCTTTTTTTATCACTAGTTTTAATGGAGGTACGTGCATTTGAATAATAGTTGCACTGATTGGAATGTCTTTACTCCGGATAGGCAGATATAGCCCTTTGCCAGGAAGAATTGTACTTGAAGCTAGGTCTTGAAATGCCCTTTTGGTTGGTAAATGACCCATCATTCCTCTCAATTGTCTCATTTCCATCATACACTAATTTTTTTTCTGTTTCAAAATGACCGACACCAGGCCATTTCAGTTCACTGACACCTAGAAACCAACCTTTGAATCCTATTTCATTTTTCATGACTTCCTATTTTCTTATCCTCCTACTGCTTGCTTTTCAAGCCCTGATTATTGGTTGATGTTTGCCACTGTTTCTCCCAAGATCCCCATGTGTGCGCTGTTCCTCTCAGCTTGAGGTGAATTCCTTCTTTGAAGTGTGTGTGTGTGTGTGTGTGTGTGTGAGAGAGAGAGAGAGAGAGAGAGAGAGAGAGAGAGAGACTATGTGACCCTGACCTGGGGTAAGAGTTAGTGGCACAGTGAGTCATATGCTGGATCACTAGCCATGAGGTCAGCAGCTCAATTCCCCCAGCCTCTCCAGGGAGAAAGCTGAGACTCTCCTTCTCAAAGGATGTTCAGCCTCGGAAACACACAGGGGCCAGCCTGCCCTGTCGTGTCATGCTGCACACACTGTGTCCAGGGCAGCAGACTTGGCATTTTGTGGGGTCTGTCCTGGGAAGCTGTGACCGGGGGAGAGGCGGGGGAGGCTCAGGCACTGGCTACTGAGCTGGACGGATGCCGTACCCTCAGCTAACGACAGGTGCTAACGACAGACAGAGGGGAGCCCGGCTCAGGGATGGGCAGGGAGGACATGGTGGGGACGCACTGATCTCCCTGAGCTGGCCCCGCCTCCCTTGATGGCAGCCCACAAGGACTGGGGGCCCCTGGAGGAGTGTGACCTGTGCACACCCACCAGCCACTGGATGGAGACTCGTCCTCCACACTGACCCCTCCACAGGGGTCCCTTCCCTTCAAACCTGTCTCCTCCAGAAAGTCCTCTTCCCAAAGCTCTGTCCTCATGAATTTCGCTTGCAGGACAGCCTCCCTTCCTGAGAAGTCGTTCGGTGGTTGGCTTCCGTCTCTGCTCCCTACTTCAGAGCTTGTCTCTGCTCGTCTCCCCGCACCCCCACCCCTGCCTGTTTCTCATCATGGTCCCTCCTTTCAGTTCTTCCCAGGGATGGCATATTGATCTTCCCCTCCGCCCTGAGCCCTGCTTTGAACTGAAACACTAGCACCAGAAATGCCAGGGCCGGGTGTGGAGCCCCACCCAGCTGCCATGGACAGCGCCTGTGACTCCTTGGGTTTGGCTGCGGCCATTCAGGAAGGTTGTTTACACACAGGATCACTCGCCATCGTCCTTTCTGAGTGGGCCTGGTCTCTGCCCCACCGCTGCCACCGCCATCGCTCCACCCAAAATGCCCCAATTTGTGCTCACTTCACCGTCACCTAGCAACGGGTGGCGCAGTCACACAGAGACTGGCTCTGGGCACCCACTCAATGCCAGCGCCCCTGTGGAAACCACACACAGGAGCCATCCCCACAGCTGCACCTCGGGACAGTCACTGACTCTGTGTACCTCATTGAAGGCCTTCCTCTTGGTCACCACGGTCCCGCCCACCCTGCCGGGCAGCAGCCCATACATCCTGTTCTGCTGTCCTGCCCTACCCCCTCCCACCTGCGCGCAGGTGTGACTTCACCCTCCAGGGCCCGCCAGATGGAGCCTGTGAGTGAGAGCAAGGCCCAGCCACGGGGCCCGAGACTGTGCTCCTCGTGCCACACATGGGGGATCGCCTGGGGCTGGGAGCCTGAGCCCCCCTGAGGAGAGGAGGATGGTGTCCAGGCCCGCGGGGTGGGAGTTGGGGTGTCACGCCAAGGAGCCAGCCTGTATCCAGCTCTGTTCCTGATTCCAGGTAAGGTCCGTGTCACCCAGATCCCACCATATTTCCCAAACCAGCACCGCGGGCCCCAGGTATCCCGTGGGGGTGGGGGTGGGGCACATATTATGCTTCCCAGCTGGGCTAACCAGGGTAAGTGAGGTCTCCTGGGCTGGCAATGGGTGTTCTCTCTCTCTCTCTCTCTCTCTCTCTCTCTCTCTCTCTCTCTCTCCCTCTCTCTCTCTCTTGCCTGCTCTTTGAAAAGGACACTCCCACCTGTTCGCAGTAACGTCCCCAGATGAGGATCTGTTTCTGTACCTGGATCGGGCTTGTAGAGTGCGTGTGGCAGGCTGCCCGACCCAGGCCAGGAGAGTCCCCTGCCATGAGGGAGTCTGAGTCTCCTGGGAGTGAGTTCCAGGAGTGAGAGGGGCATGCGTGCCCTCTGCTGAGCATGGCGTGGTGGCTCACCCACTTCACAGGTGGTAAAATCGAGGCCGGAGGCGTCTCCCCCACACTCTGGGTCAGACAGAAATAGTAGAGCAGGCACTCAAGTTCATGTCTCTCCGACCCCCACAGTGTACTCTGTCTGTCCTGCAAGCCAGATGGCCCTGCTAGACAGTGCAATGGGGTCCTCCTGCGAGGGGTCACCCAGGCCAACCTCCTGGAGCCAGTGTCCTTTCCTGGGGCTCCAGGGGCCCGAGTCAGGCGCCCCCAGTGGTGAGAGCCCTGCTCTGCACCGCCACCATCCAAGACTCTCCGGGGATTGCTGGACAAGATGCCTGGGGTCCTAAGAATGGGGGGTAGGAACCCTGCCCCCTGAGGCAGCCCAGGGGCACTGTGGCTGCAGTGAAAGGCATGGCGGTGAGCCCAAAGTTTGGGGTTCGAACCCACCAGCAGCTCCCTGGGAAAACACTAAGGCGACTCCCTCCTGAAACTCCCTAGAACTCCCTGTGGGGCAGGACCTCTCTGACCACCAGTGTCGCCGTGAGCTGGGCAAGACGCTGCAGTCCTGGGGTCTTGTCAGCACCATGGTGGTGCATCCACGGTGCTTTTATTTAAAAGTTTAATATCCGAGTAGGAGCTGGGGGCAGAGAGAACTGCTGATCTTTTAAATGAGCACAAGCTGGGCGGCAGGTCCCCAGAGAGGGCTTAGAGGGGAGAGCACCAAGCAAGCTGTCACCAGCACACAAACATGCTTCTAAAGCCACCACGGGTCATGAGAAGCCTACCACATCCTGAGAGGCCTGGGGACGCGATCCGAGACGCAATCCCCAAGCATGGCTGCAGGTATGTGGCTCCTGGGGCAGCGTGGATGGCTGGGCAATGGGGAAGGAGTAGGCACAGCAGGGTGCAGCTGAGAGAGCACCCCCACCCCTGTCCCGGGACACACTCCAGACTTCAGGGGGAGCCAGAATGGGGCTGCAGGGGCTGCCCAGCGTGGAAGGTCCCTGTGTCCAGTCCGTGCCAGATTCCAGTCTGACCGCCTCTCTATTGCTTGGTTTCGAGGACCTCTTCCTTCTCTGCCAGGTCTTGGTGCCCGGCTTCTGGCTTCCTTCCGCAAGCCCGTGCTCACCTGTTCTGCACCACGCTATTTATAGAGAGGCCGGGCAGCCCAGGCTGACCACTCACGCTGGGAGAAGTGGCCAGGGAAGCAATTAACATCCAGGCCAAGGGCAGGTTAATCATGCGCGAAGCCCTAGCTCGGGCTCCCCACCACCACCACCACCAGACGGGAGGCGCTCCTGTGCCCCATACTATACTGAGGCTCCCCGCAGCACAGGTTTCAATTACCCTCCTGTTCACCATCGAGAAGCCGCCAGCCCAGCGGAGGGGAGGGTGCAGCCGGCACACAAGAAGCCCTGACGCACGGGCCTCTCCCACAGTCTGCAGCTGGCCAAACCCCGACTATCCATGTTGCCAGCCTCCTGCAGTCAAGACCAAGGGCAGGTTTTCCTACCCCTCCCCAAACCGGACAGAGCCATCCCACACGCACCGTCAACAGGGCCAGGGAGGGGTCTTATGGTCCCCGTGGTCAGTCCTTAGATACCCTTTCCCCTCGTTCCACTGCCCCTTGTCATTCTGCAGCGACTCCCATGCTGCTGTGAGGCAGGGAGCCAGGCCGCCCGTGTTTCAACGAGCAGCACAGCCACCCAGGGTGCGTCAGGGAGACAGGGAGACAGGGCTGACGACGCCTTTCCTTGAAGTCACCCAGGAGACGCCAGTGGAGCAGACAGGACCCCTAGCAGAAGGGGTCATTCTCAAACGGGGGTGGATTCTGCCTCCGATCACAGAGCCGCTCACCCCCCTACCCCCATCAAGTGGGGCGAGGAAGATCCATGGTGGTCTTTGGGTCAGGGGTGCTTGGGAGTGTTTGTGACGCAGCACTGGAGTCATAGGCAGCGGATACAAGCAGAGTAAAAGTACTGCTGTCAACTCTCTGCTGCGGAGTCCGTTTCCACTCGCAGAGACCCAGGGGGACAGGGCAGAACCACCCCATGGGTTTCTGAGCCTGTGGCCCCTACTCCAGACTCCTCACTGCTGTCGATTTTATTCTGGTGCACAGTGACCCTACAGGACAGGGCGGAGCTGTCCAGGGTGTTTCTGAGACTGTAGCTCTTCACAAAAGCAGGAAGCCTGACCTTCCTCCCTGGGGGCAGCTGGTAGCTTCCAAATGTTGACCTTGTGGGTCACAGCCTATGGATCTGCATCCCAACTTCTCCATTGCTGCCAGGTGTCCTGCACTTTGCAGGGGGACCTGGCCTCCCCAACCTGAAAGACATATTGTTTCCATCCCCGTGTTTACAGAGAAGGGCCTTAGCCACACAGAGGTTCATCAATCAGGAGGGCTGGTGCTGAGCCCAGAGCAGCTTGTCACGGAGCCCACCCACCTCCACCCCCGTCACGACACACTGGCCGTTTGCCACAGTCCAGCCCCTGGAAGGCCTGAGAACAGACTGCAGCTTTCATGGGCACACATGATGGGTGGGCTCTATCTCACCCGCCGGCCCATCTGCCAGGCAGGTTGGGGAAATGCCCACTGGAATATTCCCCCACCCATGGGTGCCCAGAACTGCTTCCTAGCCTGGCATCGCCATGTCTTATACTCCCTCAGAGACACCCCCCCCCCAATTGGGTCCAACTGCCAAGAGTGCTTAGCAGCTGCGCCACCAGGGCTCCTGGGGATGCAGGAGGACAAGCCACGCTGTCCCAGCAACGTCAAGCCGTGACCTGCGAGTTAAGCACTGGCTGAATGGTGCTGACTTGTGGCTCACTGCCTCTGCCCTGGCTTCTCTGTGTCCAGGAAGCGGTGAGATCAAGGGAGATCGTGATGGCATTGTCGTCGAGGCCTGGGAGAGGCGGCCCTGCAGACAGGTGCCCAGGGAGTGTCCAGACCAGTGTGGCGTCGGAAGAAGAGAGACCTGGCAGACTCCTCTGGACATTGCTGACAGAGCGCCACAGACCCCCAGTCTCCGGTGTGCAGCCACCTGGGAAGGGGCATGCAAGCTTGTGTGCTCTGAAGGTTTCCCCCCTCCCCCCAACCACCCCATGGATCTCGAGTCTCCAGGCCTGGCAGACCTGATCATCACCACCACCACCCAGGGCAGCCCTATCTGCCTGGGCAGGGACACTCATTATGGATAGTGCCCCTTCCTGTGGGGCTAAGGAAGTGTCCAGTTTCTGCCAGCTTTGATCTGTCAGAGGAGCTGGCCAGCCAGGGGGAGAGCAGGCCAGCCCTGTCCTCACAGCGAGCACGTCGTGCAGACAAAGACAGGTGGCACTGGTAAGTGTCCCCAGTGAAACTGTAGGAAAGCAGACTCAGGGACCCGGGCTTCCACCTGCTCCATGAGACCCTGCCGGGTGCAGCAGGTGCCAACCCAGAGGCTACCGGGTCAAGTCCTCCCAGGGACACATGGGAAGGGGGCAGCTGAGGTCTATGTCAGAGAGGTCAGCCATTGAAGATGCTAAGGAACTCAGTTCTGCTGACCGGCGGTGGGGCGCCTGCACTGAGAGTCCCTGGACGCTCGTAGGGCAGAGGTGCTGGCATGGTCAACATCCTGGACCAGGAGGCCAGCCTTTCCACATGACATGGCAGTGGACACTGGGCAGCTCACGGGGGGGGGGGGGGGAGGTGCTTGGCAATCTGCTCCAAGACCAAATGACCAGCCGAGATGCAGCCATGGAACCACGAGAAGTCCGTGGCGTGTGCTGGCTCTCTTGCTGGGGGTCTCTCCAGACACATCTGTTGCCTGAGACCTCCTGCAAGTGGCCAGGGGCAAAGATGTCACCTGAGGACCAAGATGCCCATGTGAGTTCAATTGCCCACATGCCGTGCTCCAGATACTTGGTCAGCAGAGAGCAGGGAAGGATAGTGGCAAAGAGACTACAGCAGGCTCAGCAGGACAATGGTGGAGGCAGCCCAGGTCGGGCAGTGTCTAGTTCCATGGGACAGGAGCTCAGTACCTGAGAGGAGGAGGAGAGGAGTTGAATGTGGCCACTTTTCCAACCTGGGGGCCCAGCCCCACGAGGGCTTGGAGGCATCAGATACCCAATCTTCTGACGAGGAAGGAGGCCGTCTGGGCCCCAGGCTGGTTTCCGGAGGACACGCCCTCTCTGTGAGGGGCAGGAGGCACCTCTCCCAGTGCCCACTCACGCCCTTCATATAGCTCTGCCTGAAACTACCCACTCACCGTGCCTCAAGGACACTTGGCTCCCGTACTGGACCCTTAAAGCCCCCTGGTACCTGGGGATTCTCTTCAATTTTCTCACCATACACAGAAGTGGTTTCCTCCGTGTGAGTGCAAGAGACTTTGAAACGAGGCCAAACAGCGCATTAGATGGCATAATCCTACTTCAAGTGAACACGGGATGTTGTAGTCTACCAAGCTCTCACTCCCTTCTGCGGAAGTCATCTCTCTCTCTCTCTCTCTCTCTCTCTCTCTCTCTCTCTCTCTCTCTGAAGCCATTGTGTTCAGCCCATTCCACAGACGAGGTACTGAGCCCTGGCCGCGGAGCCAGCACCCCACATAGACGCTGTGGCTGAGCAGGTGGCCCCTCCCTGCACAAGACAGCCCTGTGACGCCTCATGCTTCTCATGACATCACCGGTGACACCAGAGTCCGAACCCCCCCAGCTTCACAAAGGCTGAATGCAAGGCTTTTTCTAGCTTCGACCTCCTGTTCTCAAGCTCGGTCCCAGCACGCTCACTGTTCTGCCCGATGAATGAAACTGCCGAGCTGAAGGAGCCCTGGTGCATCATGGGTTAAACACCAGGCTGCTAACTAACTGCCAAGTTGGCAGTTCAAATCCACTAGGCACGCCCCAGGAGAAAGACGAGGCTCTCTGCTCCTATAAAGAACTGCAGTCTCCGAAATCCGCAGGGGCAGTTCTGCCCTGTCCTGAAGGGTGGCTCTGGTTCAGCATTGAGCTGCTGGCTCTGAACCGGAGGAATGGAGGAGCCGGTGGCTCAGCAGGCTGCGCATGGAGCTAATAACTGCAAAGTCGGCAGTTTGAAGCCCCCAGTCGCTCCTTGGGCGAAAGATGAGGCTGCCTGCTCTGGTAAAGATGTTAAATGTCTCGGACACCTGCAGGGACAGTTCGGCTCTGGTCTACAGAGTCACTCTGGGTCAGAATGGACTCGGCGTCGGACCTGGTTTGTTAAATGAGAACTGACAGACCCCAGTGGGGCTGCTGGATAAGTGTTGGCCTGCTAATTCCCAGGTGGCCGGTTCAAACCCATCAGCCAGTTCACGAGAGAAGGATGAGGTGGTTTGCTCCCATACAGACTGCAGCCTTGGGAAGCACATACAGGAGTCCACCCTGGGATGGTGGATTTGGGTTTGGGGAGGTGGGAATAGAATGGTTCCCAGTAGCACCAGCAGTAAGTACCCCCACTATTAACAAGGTGGGTGGGGTTTCACATAGACACTGGTGGGGGCAGGGAGGGGGCTGACTCTTGGAGGAAAGCTCTGGATACCCGGCTCTGGAACACCAGCCCCTGAATGCTCTGAGCAGCACTGCCCCACTGATGTATGAGCCAGAGTCCACGGGATGGCAGGTGTGGGATGAGGGTCTGTTCCCTTGGGGCAGCTTCCCACTGCCACAGGGCCTCCTCCTAGGGCCACATCAGTCTACAACTGCCCCCGGAGGCCAGTCTCAGGAGGGATGGAAGGTTGAATCACTCCTGCCACACCTGTTCTCAGTGCCCCTGCCCCTTTGACCCCTGCCCACCGATCCCCTGGCTCAAGCTGCCTGCCCTGCAGCCCTGTGTCCACGGAGCTACTACTGCCATAAGCACTCCCTCACCCCTCTGCCCGGAAGGTGGGTGGGTGCTGCCCTGAGCTGGAAAGGGGGCAGGACGCTAGCCCCAGCAGCCCTGCCAGCTGAAGTCAAAGGGCCAGTGATACCAACAAGGCCAACATCCAGGTGGGCATCTATCAATCCTCCAAACACACCGACTTCCAGGGAAAGCCTTTCTTGCCAGGGCGTTCTGATGCCACAGCAGGTTAAGCCCTGGACTGTCAACCTCCAGGCCGGCTGTCCAAACACACCTGCCTCCCTGTCTGGGAAAGGTGAGGCTGTGTGCTCCCGAAAGCCTCCAGGGCCCACTGGACCGGCCACGCAGGGTCACTGAGCAGCAGTGGCTTAGTGGCTTTGCGGCTGGGAACAGGAATGTGTCTGGGCATGCTGGAAGGAGGCCTGCGAGGGAGTGTCTGCTTACTCGATCCTGGAAGCGTCTCCTCAGATCCTGGGCGGTCCTGTCTTGGAGGAGATCGGCTGCACCTTTCCATGTCCAGGGGGTCAGCAGAGGGGCCTCTAGGGGTCCCTAGGGGTCCTCAGGAGTCCCTGACTGGGGAGGACTCCGACCAGTGCTACACACTGTCATTTCTGGGAAGTGGAGGTGGGGCGGGGGCGAGGCTATGCACAGGGCCTCCACGCTCGCTACACCTCAGCCCACTGGTCTGGGGAAGACTGGCGTGCCAGGTGCCTCCCGCAGCCTCTTTCTGACCAGTGACTCGCACTAGAGAAAGGGTGTCCAGGTGTGAAGGCAGTGTGGGCGAGGGAGGCACCCTCAGCTGCTGACCACACACAGACTCCCCAGGGAAGGACATGATGTTCTCTCTGCTGGGGGTCTGTGAGTCAGCGCGCGCGTCACAGCCGCCAAGGCAAACAAAACAGCACGCAGGGGACACTGCACATGCTGAGTCTGGCTGGTCGTGGATCGGGGAAAGCGCCGGCCCTCTCCACCTGCACCCGCCAGCCTGCGCACAGCCTCATTTGGGCCCCGCGTGTGTGCGTGAGCAACCCCGCTGGCACAGGGACCCTGTCGGTACGTGTCAGACTGCGGCTAACCGCGGGGTCGGCGGTTCAAAGCCGCCGCCGCGGGCAGGTCCAGAGAAAGATGGCGCTGTCTGCACCGTAAAGCGCAGGCCTCGGAGAGCCAGATAGAGCATGAGAGGGGATGGGTTCCATGGCAGATACGGTGGTTTCCTGGTTGGTAAGGATTGGCATTCTCAGAAAATCCTGGGACTAACCCGGTAGCAAACGTCGAGGAGCCCTAGCGACTCGGGCACAGCGGAAGGGTGGCACTGGCCTGGGCGCCGTCTGGCTCGTCCCACACAGGGGCTCTGCGTCCCGCCTGACTCGCCGGCACCAAACCCGCGCCCTGTTGGCCCTAGACCCGGAGGGTCGCTGTGAGCAGAGCCTGGGGCTCGGGACAGCGGGTCCATGTACCTGCTTGCTCCTGCTTTATATGGGCGTGTACGCAAATAACATAATTATGTAATTTAATTGTTACATAAACAAATTAATGGGTCTAATCTTATGATTAGCATATGTATACAGGTATACTATTTGGCATAATTGCATAATTAGTATAAGATATACAAGTCTGCTATTTGGTGGAATTATATCATTAGAATATGTTATATAAATATGCTATTTGATATCATTATATAATTAGTAGATATTATACAACTTGACTATTTGATGAGTATATAATTTGTAAGTGTATGTTATATCAATGTGCTGTCTCATAGAATTACCGTAAATAATTAGTCTATTGCTATGAGTTGGCAGTGAGTTTTATTTAGCGTTTATATGAATTTAAAATATGGACATGATTCTATAATTAATGTCCGATGTACAGATATGCTATCTGGTGGAATTCTTCTTCAGCACACTTTATGTAGATCTATCATATGTTCCACCTGTGTAGAGACTGTATGAGCCAGGGCAGAAATGGAATAATCCCACACATGTCTCCCACCC
>PVJH01033512.1:0-21499 GCA_004026705.1 Nesogale talazaci | reverse complement strand
CACAGGGCCACTGCATCCTTCAAAGAGTAGCCCTCTTGTCCAGCAGTTCTCCATCTTCCTCACGCTGAGACCTCTTCACACAGTCCCTCATGCAGTGGGGACCCCCCCACCATGACATTATTTTCATGGCTACTTCATCACTGTCATTTCGCTACTTTATGAATTGCCACGTCAATATCGGATAGGCAGGGTCCATTTTCATTGTTACACATGGAACATCATGGGGCTGAGCCCCGGTGCCGTAGTGGTTGTGCGCGGGACTGTGGCCCACTGGGACAGAGGTTCAATTCCAGCACTGGGGCTGGGCCTCCTACTCCCACCACCGGAGAGCAGTGATGTCCCTCCCCCCCAAAAAAGGAAAAGAATAGTAATATATAATTTATCAAGGCGTCAGGATGTTGGGAGGGTAGGAGAGGCAGGGTAAAAAAGAGAAACTGAAAAAAACAGAGACAGAAACTGATAGCAAGGGTTCAAGTAGAAAGAAAATGTTTTGAAAATGACGATGATGGCATATGTACAAATGTGCTTGATGCAATTGATGTATGGATTGTTATAAGAGCAGTAAGAACCCCCCATCAAATGATTTATTTTAGAAAATAAAAAAGAGAGAGAAATATTTGTTTTTGTTTTTGTTTTGGGGCATCATTGCTCTCCGGCGGTGGGAGGAGGAGGCCCAGCCCCACTGCTGGAATTGAACCTCCGTCCCAGTGGTCTGCAGTTCCGCGCACAACCCCTACGCCACCGGGGCTCAGCCCTGAGAGAGAAATATTTATTTCTCATGACAAATCAACAAAATTTTGCCTGGAAGCATGGTAACAGGCTTCACCCCGGTACTTGTAGGTGGGCGTATCTGCGTGTGGGCGGACCCTCCTGGAGAGGGATAGAGGAGCGGTGTCTTGGTTCCTAAGACCATGGGAGATGCGTGTTTTCTGATGGTCTTAGGCGACCCCTGTGAAAAGGTCGTTCGGCAACCCCTCAGGGGGTCGCGACCCACAGGTGGAGAACAACTGATCTAGCCAGCGGTGATGCATGATGCACGTGCATCATCAGCGACGAGGGTTGAGTCGCTCCAGCTCCCTGGTCACGGAGACGCCGGGGTAGCCACGGGGAGCACGGGCACACCACAGGCCTCTCTCTCCCACCGCTCAGCTGGTCTGAAGAAACGGAAATGTGTTTCCGTGAGAGCCGTCAAGTTGGTTGCGGCCCTATAAACAACCTCACATTGTTCTGCTGACAGAGCCAGGGGGGGAGTCAAGCCATTCAACCCCGCGCTCACTGCTTTAATGACCGCTTCAGGTTTTAAAAAACAAAAAAACAGCGGTAGACTGAAAGACAATGTACTATTTCACTCAGCGAATGCTCAAATCACAGCAATTTCAAAGGGACACACAACGAGATTGTGTTATAAGAAAGGCTTTAAAAATACCTGCATTGGTGAAAAAATATGAAATAATGCCTGACAAAAATGATAGGACTGTTATTTAAGACTTTTTCATCTGGTTGCATGTGCCTTTTTTTAAAATTGTAAACAATTTTATGGCAGTCTCTTACAGCTCTTCATATATTCATGCATATATCAGTTATAGCAAACACATGTGTACATATATTGCCATCATCAGTTTCAAGACCTTTTCTTTTGGAGGAGGCATCACTGCCGTCTGGTGGGAGTGGGAGGTCCAGTCTTGCTCCTGGAGAGCTGCTGCTGGATTTGAATTGCCAAGCCAGTGGGCCGCAGTCCCGCATACAACCACTGCACCACCGGGGCTCAACCCAAAACCTTTGCTTTATACGAGGTCTTGGTATCAGCTCCTCATTGCCCCCCTTCTCCTCCCTTCCTTTCTTATGAACCCTTGATAATTTTTTTTTGGTTTTGGTTTTTTGGGCATCACTGCCCTCTGGTGGTGGGAGGAGGTCCAGCCTTTGCTCCTGTGGAGCTGGAATTGAACCTCCATCCCAGTGGGCTGCAGTCCCGCGCACAACCACTACGCCACGGGAGCTCAGCTCCGAACCCTGGATAATTTATAAATTATTATTATTATTTTTTTTTATGTTTTACACCAACCACTGTCTCCCTTCACTCACTGACGCTTGTTCCCCTGGGGGTTATATGCTGATCACTGTGATCATTTCCTCCTTTCTCCCCCCACCTTCCCCTTCCCCTCCTGGTATCACTATTCTCCTTATTGGTCCTGAGGGGTTTATCTGTCCTGGATTCCCTGTGTTTCCAGCTCTTATCTGTACCCGTGTGTATGCTCTGGTCTAGTCAGATTTGTCAAGTAGCATTGGGATCATGATAGCTTGTGTGTGGAAGCATTAAAGAACTAGAGTTAAGTTGTAAGTTTCATCGGTGCTGTACTGCACCCTGCTTGACTCATCTCTTCCATCACAAGCATGTCCAGTTCTCTACGGATGGGCTTTGGGTCTCCACTCCACATCGATGTGATTTTTTTTTTCTTCCGGGTCATTGATGCCTGCTACCTGATCCCATCGACACCTCATGATCCCACAGGCTGGTGTGCTTCTTCCATGTGGGCTTTGGGGGCAAATGACTTTGTCAAAAAGAGTAAGGAATGTGGGCTGAGCCCCGGTGGCGTCGTGGTTGTGCGCGGGACTGCGGCCCACTGGGACGGAGGTTCAATTCCAGCAGTGGGGCTGGGCCTCCTACTCCCACCACCGGAGAGCCGTGATGCCCCCCCCCCCCCCCCAAAAAAAAAGGAGTAAGGAATGTAAATTTGTGACTTCCACATGGGCCCAGCGACCCTCCTGAAGGGGAACCCTGATGACCCGTGCCATCTTAACTCCCAGTTCACCGAACTCAAGGGAAAAAAAGGTGAGGCTATCAGATCTGCCAAACCGGTGTGAATTGATTGACTCCCACCATTGACTTGAACCCATGCTTGCAGCCTCCGCCCATGTCACCACCTTGCTGAGGGCCGTCTCTTCTCCTCCATTGATCCTGAGGGGTCGGTGGTGAGGATTTCGGCCTTCTTTTCACTGAGCTGTGATCCAGACGGCAGGGGATGATCTTGCTGTTGGAGAGGGCAGACCTCTGAGTTCCGGCTTCCTTCTTCTCTCTGCGGAGGAAGCTCGGTGCTTCTTCTGAGCTTGGGCTCCTTGGCAGTCTTCCCGTGCTGCGGGATCCCTCTTCCCCATTGCCACTTGCTCACTGGCGGGCTCCATGCCTCCTGTATCTTAAAAGAGATTCATGGAAACGCCCCCGACACGAATCCCGTCTCAGGAGCATCACAAAGAAAACCCACGGGGCTGAGCCCCGGTGGCGTAGTGGTTGTGCGCGGGACTGCGACCCACTGGGACGGAGGTTCAATTCCAGCAGTGGGGCTCGGCCTCCTACTCCCACCAGAGAGCAGTGATGCCTCCCCCCCCCCCCAAAAAAAAAAGGAATACCCACGGCCATCAGGAATTCTAATCACAGGTAGAGGGATGAAGATTTACTGCACATTTTGGGCGGTGGGACACTGTTCACATCACACCTGCAGGAGGGCGTGGCTTACCAGCGCCTGAGGGCGGCTGCAACCAAGCCGGGTGTCCCTGCAGGGCCGTGGCTGGCATGCCCCGCCTGGAATGGCTTGTTCACCTGTGTTGTGACTGTCAGCTCTGATGTGTGACGCATTTGCGAGCGTATGGTGCCAGTCCATCCCCTGGGGGGTTTTCCTGACCCTCCGCTTTGCCCACCATGACATGTTTGTCTAGGGATGGTTCTGACCCCATGACAAGTCCAAGATGACTTCTCCCCCACCTGGCTTCCAAGGTTTTCCCGCTGTGCTTCCTCCAAGATGGATTTCCTCCTTCTCCCGGTGGTCCACAGTAGGTTCAATCTCCAGAGGCATCTTGTTTGTCCTTGTTGGTTTGCTTTCGTTTTCTTCTCTCCCCTTTTCAGCACCCAGCTCTCAGATAGAGATGCGGCGATCAAAAAGCCCACAGCGTGGGTCCAGGGTGCCTTCGCCCTCCAGGTGACCACGGGGTTTTTAAAAAAATACCTTAGGGCTGAGCCCCGGTGGCTTAGTGGTGGTGTGCGGGACCGCCACAGGGTCCGTGGTTTAAATCCAGCAGTAGCTCTCCAGGAGCAAGGCTGGGCCTCCTACTCCCACCAGGGGGCAGTGATGTCTAGAAGAAAAGAAAACAAAAACAAAAGAACACCTTAAAGAAGTCTTGTGTTGCCGATTTTCCCAAGAAGGCCATGCTTTATTGGATGGTTTGATGGGTGCTTTCATGGTGCCATGGTGGAGACAAGCACAGTTAGCTCCTGTGCAGGTCAGGAGTGTAGGCCACAGCTGAGGGGGTGGACACCAGGGCGAGTCTCTGGGAAGTGTCCAGTCACTTCTCAGTCACTGCCATGGCGTGTCAGAAGTGCCTGGAATGTGGTTGAATGACCAGCCTGGTCCTTCTGCCGCCCTCTAACTCATTACTCTGGGTAGTGATTGTCTAGCGTCCTATCCAGCTCCTTGCCTGACTGAGTTCAAGAAGGCATTATTCTTGGGGAATAGACTTCCTCCCTTTAACCAACTCGCAGTTTCAAACTGCTGACCTTGGGGTTAGCAGCCCAGTGTCGAATCCCTAAGTCACCAGGGTTCCTTTGGGCAAGGCCTAGGGAGATGGAAATACACATGAGGAGTGTATACATGTCACTAGAGTCTATGTTGAGTAACAACGGCTTCCCATTTTGATATATATATATATTTTTTAATTTAGGCATCACTGCCCTCAGGTGGTGGGAGTAGGAGGCCCAGCCTTTGCTCCTGGGAGCCGGAATTGAACCTCCATCCCAGCATTTTGATATTTTGTATAATAAAAGTAGCTATGATTTTGTAACAATACTTTTTAATACACCTCGTACTCCTTGAACCCTGATCCAGAGAGAAGGTGACCCTGCACATCTCAAGGTGTCCCCTGTCACCCACCCTGGGCCATAGCTCCTGACACCTTTGGAGCATACACCTGGCTACCTTGGTCAAATCCTTCCCCTGGGATCTTCACTCGGCTCTGTTTTAGCTCTGCCACCAAGCCTGGGGGGGGGTTGGGACGCCATCCTGAGAGTTGTGGGGGGGGCGTTTAAGCTCTCCCAACCCTGTAACTTGGGTAGCTGCGACAACGGTTGAACCCTGTAAGTTAGATTGCTACGACAATGGGCAGAGGCACAGGGACAATTGTCAAGATGGGGCAATCCATGTGCTGTTTCCTTCTGCTGTGCACAGGATCATTATGGGTTGGAATCCACTCAGCGGCACCGAACAACAGCAGCAACAACAACAACAACAACAACAAACTCTGTAACTACTGAAGCCATTACCCACCCACCCCAACTCTCCAGTCTCTGTCCCTTCTTTCTGTGGTGAGGTGTTTCCGGTCCCTTCTCCGCAGTCTCTTCGGTACCTAGAACAGTACACTGTTTCTGCTAGCTGTCTGTGAGTCTGATCTGACCTCTGACGACCTTGGGTGCAACACAACAAAGTGTGGCCTGCTCGTGCCCGTCTTCCAGTCATGGGTAAGTCTGAGTCCATCAAATGGCTAGCGTGTCTCTCCACTCATGGAGGGCTCCCCTCATTTTGCAGACCGTCTACTTTTTTTTGGGGGGGGGGCAATCACTGTCCCCTAGTGGGAATAGGAGGCCCAACCTTGCTCCTGGAGAGCTGCCGCTGGATTTGAACCTCCAACCCTGTGGGTTGCAGTCCCACACTCAACCACTAGGCCACCGGGGCCCAGCCCAGACCGTCTACTTTATCAACCAAGACATCCTTTACTAATAATGCCTACTCTTCTGGAGGATAAGGTCATGCGTTGGGCTCCTACCCCTAAATCACCAAGTTACCTCCACAGGAGAAAGATAGGCTTTCCACTCCTTGTATCCTCATAAAGAACTACAGTCTGAGACATTCACAGGGCAGTTCTACTGCTGTTGGCGTTGATTCAACGGCATTGTGTTTTTTGGTTTTGGTTTTGGTGTTTAGTATTTTCAGTCTAGTATTTGTGCTCCCAGAGCGAGCACTGGGTGTTTAAAGTAAATGAGCCAACGTTTCTCCATTCTTCTTTCTTTTCTTCTTTTTTCCCTCCATTCTTCTTTCTAAGGCATAGTCTTGTTGTCTTGCTCCTAAGATGGATTTGCTTGTTCTTCTGATCAGCCCTGCTCCATTTCATATTCATGGCCAACACCACCAAACGCACCCATTCTCCGGTCTTCCCTATCCTCTGTCCAGCATCACCCCGCAGCCCTCGAGGTCGTTGGCAAGAGCGCAGCTTGGTCAGGTGGCCCTGAGTCAACAAGTGGGATAGTGTGGCTTCGTGCATTCTTGCCGGATACCTGACTGAAGATGACACTGGCCAGAGCTGGCCTCTGCCCTCCGGGAGTTTAGTCGAATGGACAGCCCACCAGGGAAACCTGCATCTCACAGAGACATAGCATCCGCGCTTGGGCGAGGTCAGTGTAGGTCTGAGGTATGGAAGTCTTCATGGTGAAGTCTGGGAGGGATTGGTGGGAGTGCTGTATAGGGGAAACAAACAAGCAAACACCCCTCCCGGCTGTGGCGTCCAGGGTCACCCGTAGCAACCTAGCAGAACTGTCCCTGTGGGTTTCTGAGACTGTAGCTTGATACACAGAGCAGAGAGTCTTACCTTCCTTGGGCCAACTGGCTTGTGTTTTCAAACTACCCACCTTGCAGCTGGCAGCCCACTGTGTAAGCACCTCGTCACCGGGGCCCGTCTCACATTTCACTTGACCTTTTCAGGTGGATGTGTGCGTGCCGTCAAGTCCAGGAGTTCTTTGGGGTTGCCCTCCTTTGTGACTTTTGCCACATTTTCTATCACCCTGGACAAAAGTCCAGGGTTTCCTAAATAGCGACTTACTTCCCATCCCTGTAACTTCTCATTGGACGCTGTCCTCCGCAGGACATTTGCCCAACACTGGATCTCCAGCTGATAGCATTGGTGACCATACAACCCCCCTCAAGGGATCGGATCACAGAACTGTATGTCAATGGATATGTTGGAACATGTAAGATAGGACAAACGAACAAAACCCATCCCGAAGACAACTATTATAGGGAGGGGGGGGGAAAGGCTTGGGAGGGGGTTGGGGGGAGGGAGGAACCAGGGAAGCTGATAGCAAGGAGTTCAAGAAGGAAGGATATGCCTGGAAGCTGTTTGTGGTAACGACTGCACACTCCCGCTTGATGTGACTGAACTATGAGTTGTTCTATTTGCTTTCTCTTCTTCTTTTTTTTTTTTTAGGCATCACTGCCCTCTGGTGGTGGGAGTAGGAGGCCCAGCCTTTGCTCCTGTGGAGCTGGAATTGAACCTCCATCCCAGTGGGCCACAGTCCTGCACACAACCACTACGCCACCGGGGCTCAGCCCTATTCCTTCATTCTTAAGTCTCAAACTGTCAACAGATTATGTAACCACCACAAGGACGATGGAGTTGATGTCCAGTTTGGGGTTCCAAGCTTCCTCGACTCCAAGGGGCTGACGGAATTCTCCATCCATTCCCTAAACCAAGGCTGCTGTTGAGTCAATTCTCAACTCACAGCTACCCAACGGGACCGAGGAGAACTGCTCTCTCTGGTTCCAGTCTCAGGGTGAGTCTTGCACTGTCATCAGGGCTCTTTGCGTGGGCCTCAGGAGGATGTGTAAAAGGCAGGCATGATCCTGGATTGAAGAGGTCATCCCATTTCTACCTCTGCCCCCTGTTAAGCCCAGGATGCTGGGAGGCCGTGTGAGAGACCAGCCATAGTATCTTCCACTTTCATGGCAAGCCCAGATGGAGACAGTAACTCCACAAGCCTTCAACTTATTCCAAACTGATGTGCTTCTTTCTGTCAGAGGAGAACGGTGCTCCACTAGCTTCTATTTACTTTTGATGTTTACCGTGGTAAAAATACAAAACACACGTCTGCATCATTTCCACGGTGGCTCCATGTACTATTGGGAGACATTGATGCTACCTATTGTGCAATTGTTCTCACGATCCCTTTTCTAAACCATTCTACCGGGGCTGAGCCCCGGTGGCGTAGTGGTTGTGTGGGGGACTGCGGCCCACTGGGTTGGAGGTTCAATACCAGCTCCCAGGAGCAAAGGCTGGGCCTCCTACTCCCACCACCTGAGGGCAGTGATGCCTATAAAAAAAAATTAAAAAATTAAAAAACAAACCATTCTACCACCATGAATTCAAACTCAGGACCCATCGACAACCTCTTCTTCCTCCCTGCCCGGGAGTTTAGTCCTTTTTGGTGTCTTTTTATTTATTTCCATTGTGGGCGATGACACAGTATCTGTCCTTGGGCGTCCTCAGTGTGATGTGCTCCGGGTTGATGCGTGTTGTGCATGCACCAGACCTCCTGGGTCTTTATGCATCACTGGGAGCGCTGGTGCTGGTGGCATGGTGGTGACAATTGGGCTGCAAGGTCAGGAGTTCAGTTCGAAACCACCAGCCCCTGCTTCCGGAGAAAGACAGGGCTGGCTACTCTTGTCAAGAGATACAGCCTCGGAGACCCACAGGGATGGTTCTCCCTGGTCCTGAGTCAGTATCTGCCCAATGGCAGAGAAAGGATTTTTTATGGATCAATAATCTTCCATTGTGCACATGTGCCAGATTTTAGAAATCCGCACATCGTCTGGATATATTCCTAGGATTGGGATTGCTGGGGTATCAGGTAGCTAGCGCTTTGCTCAATTTTTCTGAGGAACCATTTACGGCAGTACTGTTTCTCCCAGTGGCTGTACCATTTTTTTTGTTTGTTTGTTTGTTTGTGGGCACCACTATCTCGGGTGGTTGTGGGCACTACCCAGCACTGCTCCTGAGAGCCGCCGCTGGATTTGAACCGCCAAGCCCACGGGCCGCAGTCCCGCACTCAGCCACTTAGGCCACTGGGGCTCAGCCCGTGGCTGTACCATTTGACATTCTCACCGGCCAGGAAGGTGTGAGAATTCTGGTTTCTCCACAACCTGGCCAAGGCCTCTGTCTTTTTTTGATCTTTGCCCTTTTAAAGAGGGGCAAGGTGGTGGCTCGTTTCATTTCCATTCGCATCTCTGATGGCCTGGTGGAGGCCTAGTGGCGCTGCGGGTAAGGCGTGGGCCGCTCACCTGGAGGTGGGAGAAAGAGGAGGCTGCCTGCTCCTGTAAAGATGTTCAGTCTTGGAAACCCCCCTGGAGCGGTTGAACTCTGTCTCAGAGGGTCAGGGGGAGGAGGGATGAACTTGAGTGTGTTTCATTTGGTCTGAATGACTAATTGCACCGGTGGGCTCAGGGGCCATGGGAACATTGCCTCGGGCGCAATCTGTTGAAGTCTTCTGTCCATTTGGGGGTTTGCTCCTTTGAAACCAGCTCCCAAGGTCCGCAGGGACTGGGCCAGCCAATTCTTCTCTGGCGGGGAGTATTTATTGCACACCTACTATGTGCCGGGCAGTGCTCACGCCGCTCGCACACTGGGAGCCCCAGGCAGGCGGATGTGCCAGCGGCCCCGCGAGTCCCCCGAGCCTCACCGGCGACCGGACGGGCGCACAGTAGGCGCCTCGCGGGCGCTGACTCGGCCGCCCCGCCCCGCCCCGCCCCTCCGCCCCTCCCCCGCTCCAGGAAGTGCGGGGGTTTTAGCCGCCCGGCGGGCCGTGATGCATTCTGGGACGGCAGCAGCACCAGATCCAAGATGGCGGCCAGCAGGAGGTTGATGAAGGTAAAGGCCATTCTCCGGCGCTGGCTGGGTGGGGGACGGCGTCCGGAGCCGGGACCCCCGCGGCGGGCCGGAGCCGCCCCCGGGTTCCGCCCGCCCGCCCCTCCCCGGCGCCGCGCCGCCGCCCCTCGTGCCCCGCGCCCGCGGAGGAGCGGCCCGGGGCGCCTAGGCCGCAGCCTGGGCGGGAGCAGCAGGCCGCGCCGGCAGCCGCCGGCCGCCCCTCCGCCGGCCACGGGCCGCCCAACCGGCCCGCGGAGCCCGGCCGGAGCCCGCCCGCCCGGCCGCCCGGCAGCCGGGACTCGCCCCGGAGACCCCAGCCCGGCGGCTTCGGGCCAGGCCCGAGCCCCAACCGGAGCCCGCGCCCTGGGGGCCCCCGCCCTGGGCCCGTGCGCCCGGCCCGGAGCCCCGCTCGACCGAGCCGCCGCCCCGGGGACTGGGGAGCAGGTGCAGGGGGGAAGCCCGAGGCAGCGGCCGACCCGAGTTGGGGCAGGGTGTGTGTGTGTGGTTTTGTGTGTGTGTGTGTGTGTGGTGGGACGTTTGAATGTGAGCCGGGTTCTAGAAACTGGTCTTGTGACTGCAGAGTCACACACCGGACAAGTTCTGACTCCGGGAAGGCGTGGGATTGGCTCCGATCGGCACCAGGCTGCTTCCCCATCTCCACTGCCCTCCAACCACTTAGTCATGACGCCCTGCTTCTCCCGGCTGGAGCCACGGGCCCTCTTTTGTTGAGCGTCTTCCTTCTCGTAGGGCGCGAGGGTGGGCGCCCGTGACTCACCTAAAACCGGCCAAAGTTTACGAAAATTTACTTGTACTTTTGATCCTGCACGCCATGGGGATACCTTCCAGGATCCTGCTCGGGGATGGACTACCGACTGGGCTTTTATTTCTGTTTTTGTTGTTTGGGGCCCCGGGCGTTTACCTTTGAACCGACCCATTTGTGTGTGTGAGTCAGAACCAGAACTCAAAGCCAAAAGCAAGGTAAAGGGCCCAGAAGCTGGCTTCCCGAGGGAACATGAAGAGCTTCAGCTGCTTCTGGGGGAAAGCGCTCACTGCCTGAGGAAACTAGACCTTGAACTTGCCTTTGGCACCTTCCTTAAGGCGACCTTTCCTCCTTTCCTTCAGTTTGGGTTAAAGATGACATTTCATTTTATAAAACCGGGTGACAGGTGGCTTCAAAAGAAGAGGCAGGGGACACCAGATTGCGTGCTCAACCTCATCGTCAATTTGTCACCCAAGTGCCTCTGACTGTTCGAGCCTCATGGGTTTTCTTGTGGAATGGAAGCTCAGAGTGCACATCTTTCTGAGAGTAGACAGTCTCCTCGTTCTCCTAAGGTCCAGCTGGGGGGTTGGAACCACAGAGTGACCTCGGGGCACTTCATCACAGAACCAAATCCACTATGCCATCGAGTTGATGCTGACTCCTAGATAGGGACTCTGGGACAGGACAGAGTTGCCCCTGTGGATTTCCGAGGCTCCCACTGCTCCACCGGAGTAGAAAGTCCAGTCTTCTGCAGAGCGGCTGGGGGGTTTTGAACTGCTGGCCCTGTGTTGTGTAGCAGCCCAGTGTGCAACCAGGACTTCGCCAGGGCCCCTCTTTACGTTCCAAGAGCTCGTCCTATCTGACAGGCCTCCCGCACTCCGTCTTTTAATTC
Organism: Nesogale talazaci; assembly: GCA_004026705.1. NCBI lineage: Eukaryota > Metazoa > Chordata > Mammalia > Afrosoricida > Tenrecidae > Nesogale > Nesogale talazaci. The sequence goes on along the minus strand of PVJH01033512.1, from coordinate 10,172 downwards.
CTTCAGAGCCGGAATCTAGTTCAGTTCCCTCGGGGCTTGAGAGAGGGAGTTAATGTTGCTTTTAAAATATTTTCGTGTTTCTTTAAAAAAAAAAAAAGTTGGCACGTAGAAAGGCTGCTTGGGATACTGGGCGGCCCATCACCATTGATGCTGACTTAAGGTTCCAGCACCAGCACAGGTGTGTTTATTTGTCGGCTTTATTCTCTAACTGAGGGCACCGGGTGATGGAGCTAGGCTGAGGTGAAGACACAGTTTTGGTGGTGCAGTAGCTTCTGTGTTGGCTTGCCAGTAGCTGGTAAACCTGCCAGCAGATTCCAGGGGAGAAAGGAGAAATCCTTGGTTTGCGTAGTTTCACAGCCTGAAAAGTCCCAGCACGCAAAGGCAGGATGGAGCAGGGATGAGGTGGGCTGGAAAATGTACTGAGAAACAGCCACAACAGCAGCGACAAAACTCTCTGCTAGTCATGGGCCACTTAGCAACCCTTAGGTTGGAACTGCCCCTGTGGCCCATCAAGACTGCAACCCTTTAAAAGAGGAGAAGCCTCGTCTTTCTCCTGAGGAGTGACTGGTGGTTTCTAACTGCTGACCTTGGAGTTAGCAGCCCAGAGCTTGACCACTGCACCCCGCCCGGGTTCCTTGAACTCTACCTGTGGTGGGACAGTGATGGGGAACCAGCCTGCCTGGCCTCCAGGTCCCCAGGTTCACCATCTCCCTGCCTTCTTTGCAGACCTCCGGGCTTTGTCCGACCACTTGGGTTGGGAGGGCTTTAAAACCCCCACAATTTTGTGGCAGGATAATGGGTTCATTCTGGGCTCCGAAGGACCCTGTGTGGCTGTGAGGTGCCCTTGAGTTGGTTCTGACCCATAGTCACCCTAGGCCCAACAGAAGGAAAGACTTCCCAACCCGGCACCATTCTCCTCCGTGTTCCTGGGTTGAGCCCATTGTCGCAGCCAGTGTGTGTGTGGTGGATATTTCAAACCCAACCAAATGGTCTCAGAATGATTCATGCAGCTTAACTAAAAGTCACAAAAGAAAAAAAAAAGAGCAAACCCCAAACCCACTGCAAAGGTCACTTCCTACTCACAATGACCGTGTAGGACAGAGGAGAACCGCCCGCAGGGTTTCGTGACTGCTGTTCATGTCAAGAGCGGACCGAATGATTGGTCTTTCTCCTGCAGAGTGGCCGGTAGGTTTGAACTGCCAGCCTTGCGGTTGGCAGCGCTGGTGCCCAATGCATAGTGCCACCAGGAACTCCTGAAAGTTACTGCACCAAGTCCAAATCAGATTTTTGACGGTGAGAAGCTGGCAGTTCGGGCGGAGCCAGCAAACAAATGGTGAATGACAGTGAGTTTCACCTTCCAACTATGTAACTTGTCTGAGAACCGGCACTTTGAATAGTTTCTTTGTAACAATAGACTGCAGATAGTGTAAAATGCCTTCTTACAAGTAGAGTTACTTGTTTATATCCGGCTGAGTTGGAACTTTAAGTCTGAGTTGTTACTTTAGGTCTGAGATGTTACTTTAGGTCGGGAGGAAGATAAAATGTTTCACTGGGGAAAAAAGTGTCCAAAAAGAATAACTTTGTTTAGAATCCTTTGGAGGAATTACAATGTTAATACATGACATCTCCCTCCCCCCCCCCCAATTTACAAGCTGCCAATTCAGCATTCTTTGATGGCTACAAGCAGATGTAACCACTGCTATAATCAGGACGGGAAATAGCTGCACAAGTGAAACTGGGAGGTGTGGCTACTGGGAGGATTGGGTTTTTGCTGTTGTTCAGGACCCCCCACTGCACACATTTCCTGTCCCATTGGGCATCTTCCTGGCAGAGAAACTGGTGGGGGAAGTTTGTAGACTTAAGAGGGGAGTGGCATTGTATTATTAGCCCAGAACTTCATATTGGCGATCTTTCGATTCATCCCTGGCAGAGAGTTGGGCCAGTTCCACCCAAGCAGACAAACTGAAACTAAGAGACTTGAATTTTTTTTTCACCTTTACTTTCTTTCTTTCTTATAATTGGTGAGGGTTTAACATTTGAGATCATCACCTTTGTGTTAAGCAATTTAAATTACTTATCAAGCCCTCCCCAGTAGCTCCCCCCACCCCACCCCTTGTATTTCTCTTCTTCCTCTTGACGGAATGCGACCTTCCTAACTTGTTTTTGTGACGTAGGCGCAGGTTGGCAGCGCAGATCGTGGGTTTGACACGCCACAGGCTTTACACATTTTCAGCTCGTGTGCCGTGAGCAGTCCCTTCCACCGGACTGTCACTGCTCCTCCTGCCCCCAGCCTCCTGCTTGGATTCCTCTACCTCTCCTCAGGGGACTGGGGGGGGGGGGGCTGCTGCTCTTTTGATCTTAAATGGTTGGCAGCTCTATCCAAGGGTGGCTTTGGTCCCAGCCCTGAAGGATGACTAAGGACGGTAGTCTTGGGGGTCGCACCAGGCCCTCTTTGGCCAAAGGCCTGGTGTCTTTAGTGATTCTGAGTCTGTTCCACTTTTGTCTCCCCCTCTGATGTGATCCGCAGGGCGGTTGGTGGATGGCTGACACCATCTAGTTCTGCTCTCAGAGCTGGGGGGGGGGGGGGTCACGTTCGTGGGACCCTGTAGTCCATTGGGGCTGTTTGCATGGGTCTTTTTTTTTTTAAACTTGCGACTTAGATGACTTAGTTATCTAAGAGCCCTGGGCGGCACTGTCGGACACTTGTTGGACTGCTCAGTGCAAGGTGGGCGGTTCTAGTGGTTCTGAGGGAGAAAGAGTGGTTGTCAGCTCCTGTCAGGATTTAGAGAATCTAGGAAAGCCCATGTAGGTTCCCCGTGAGTGAGAAGCAGACTCAGTGGCCGGGGTTAGGTGAGGTTTGATTTGGTTTCATCCAGGTGAAGGTTTAGTGAGTACATGCAACACCTCCCACCTGCTATTTCAGCCCGTCGTCTTTTCCCGTGTCTTCCCACCCCCTTTTCTTTTCTCTTTTTCCTCCTGACGAGACCAATATTGCATCTGGAATTGGCTGCTTGAAATTCTTTAAGATTCTGATAGCTAATCACCAAAGTAGGGTCTCCAAGTAGACCATTGACTTTGTGAATTACGATAATGCCAGTTGGCCTGGGCGCCCGCCGACACAAGGGTCCTGAGCCCCCCAGGTCCTCATTCCCTCAAGCAACTCATTCCCTCTTGGAATTTTTTTTTGGGGGGGGGAGGTTTGGGCATCACTACCCTCTGGTGGTGGGAGTAGGAGGCCCAGCCTTTGCTCTGTGGAGCTGGAATCGAACCTCCATACCAGTGGGCCGCAGTCCTGTGCACAACCACTACGCCACCAGGGCTCAGCCCCCCTCTTGGAATTTTATTATGCCTAAGAAGTTCTTTTTTTTTTTTTTTTTTTAATAGTTGTCTTAATTTTGCCCCCTGTATGTTCCACCAAGGAGGTCTGGAGGTGTAGTGAGTACACGTTGAGCTGGTAACCACAGGGCCAGCAGTTTAAAATCATCAGCTACACTGCAGGAGAAATGGGAGGCTTTCCTGTCCTTTAAAGAGCTAGTCTCTGAAACCCACAGGTGCAGTTCTATCATGTCCTGTAGGGTCCCTGCTAGTCAGAATCGACTAGGTGGCGGTGGGGTTTGTTTTTGTGTCCCACCGCATTTCTGTTTATGTTTGCGGCATATAAATACATGTGTACAAATAGCCTCCTTCAAACTTACATAGCTCTTTGTCTGTACGCCCACTCTCCCTCCATGCCCTGTTGGCGGAGCCTGTGTGCCTTTCCAGGCATTCACTTGGAGGTCACTACTGTTAAAGGATTTCGTAATAAAACAGTATTTGGCTTTGTTGACTCTAAAACGGGCAAGCCTCCCCTCATCTCCTGCCTCGTCATTTTTGCTTAACTTCCTCTCAACCGTATTTTGCCTTCACCCAAGTTAACACTTGTCCCTTCTCTAGCCCGTGACCTCCCGTCCCACCCTCCCTTTGCCCGCTTCTGGTAACCAAGGATGTTGTTTCTTTGTGTGTGGAAACTTTCCCGTGACTTCTTGTGCTCTTGCGAGGGGCTCCTTCAGACTCCCCCACACTGTGAAGTAGGTCATTGTCACTCGTCAACATTGTGCAGGTGGCCCTGCAGTGACCCGCAAGGTCAGCAGTTCAAAGCCACCTGCTGCATCTCAGGACAAAGGCTTTCTCCTCCTTAAAGAGCCAGAGTCCCCGAACCACCCACCTCGTACAGGCTCCCTGTGAGTCAGCAGGGCTCAGTTGCAGTGTGTTTGCATTTTGGAGTGTCCCGTTGTGGGTGTGGACCAAAGTTGGTTGGTCCTCCCACGGGTGGGCAGTCAGAGGGAGATCCGCGACTTGCTGCCCCGAACGGGGGTGAGCCTGGGCTCCGGTGCCTGTCACCGCACTAAATGACCTCTCCAGGCTCGATAGCGCAGTAAAGCTGGCTTGCTGGGATCCTAGCGGTGTTTCTGGGCTCACGTTTGACAGCCCCACCTGCAGCGGATCGGGCCTGCAGCCCCTGCCCACCCTGGCCAGTGTCTGTCGCTCTTGGGTTCCTTGACATTTTCTAGGCATGCTGGAGGAAGTGACGTCGTGGGTATTGATATGTGTGCACCTTTCTACCGACGAGCAGTGGCGAGTATCTCTGCGTGTGTGCTTGTTGACTGCCTCTGTGCCCCCTTTGGTGAAGGGTCTGTTCCTGTCCTGTGCCTGTTTCTAAATTGGGTGTGTTGTCTTTTTCTGGTTGAGGTATGGAAGTTTTCTGTTGATTTTATGCATTAGTTCCTTGTCTGATAGGTGCTCGCTACAATTTTTTTTTAACCACCCCCAGTCTGTGGGTTCTCTTTTCCCTCCCTTGGTGAACTCCTCAGATGCATGTAAGCGGCCGGCAGATGTTCCCCCATTCTATTGGGAAGTATCATGGCCAACGGCCACTCCTCCCGCGGCAGTAACTGAAGGACCCTGGTGGGGCAGTGACTACATGGTGGGCCGTGGTCAGAAAGGGGACAGCAGTCTGAACCCACCAGCTGCTTTGCAGGAGAAAGATGGGGCCTTCTACTCACAGCCGGGGTTACAGGCTGGGAAACGCGCCCGAGCAGTTCTGCTCCCTCCTGTGGGGTCGCTCTGAGCTGGCATCAACTCAAGGGCGGTGACCGAGCATCACCTTAGGCATTACAACGGACAGCGTCAGAGACATCCCTCCCGGGCCCAGACTCTTGTGTCCAGCCCCCTCAGAAAGCCTGGTAAACATGCAGGCACAGCCAGCCCGTCCTCCTCTGCCTTCTCTCTTCTTCCCCTGCCCTCTCCCGCTGCTTCCTTATGTAGTGAAGATCAGCTGGTCTGAGCTGTGCCAGGGATAACCTGGGGGCGCCCTCCAGGCCTTCTGAGGTCTCCAGTGCTGCTGCCGCAGAAGTGCCCCAAGGGGTGGCTCACAGACTGAGCTGTGTTCTCGCCCATCGGAGGAGAAAAGAAGACGGCAGACAGGGCGCCAGTCCCAAGGGAAGGCTTTCTCTTGCTGGCAGCTCAGCAGGGCTGCCCTGGTCTCTGGCTTCTTTGCAGCCCTCCATGTGTCTTGGGCCTCTCTCTCTCCCTCTCTGCGCCTCTCTCTCCTTTGCTTGTTGAATCTCCCTTTAATCTCGGGGGAGGAATCAAAGATACTCACTTAAGACCTAAGACACCAGTTCCGCTTCATTAACACAACAAAGACAGCTTATTCCCAAATGGGATTTTAGCTACCAGCACAGAGCTTAGAAAGATTGGCGTTGTTCTTCCTTAAAGAGTGCCACTCTTAGAAATCACAGGAGCACTTTGACCCTGTCCTGTCAGAGTTGCTGTGACCCCAGCTGACTGGGCAGCGGTGAGGTTGTTTGTTCTTGTTTGCCCTGGATTGTCCCACCACTGTCCCCCATGGGGCGGGTTTCTGCCCCTTGGGGGAGTGCTTTGGCAAGGATGGTTCCTGTTGGCCAGATGAAGGGACAGGGCAAGGAGGAAGGTTGTCCAGGGCAGGTGACCATGAGTTTCTTCTGTGACAGTTGCAGGGGCAGGTGGATGGATTTTCTGTCTGTAGCCTTTCAAGTAGTGCTTTCGACCACCCCACCCAGAGGGAGGGCTGCTGGCCAACCCCTTGGGGGTTGGGGACGGGTCTCCTTGGGGTGGTGAGCCGCCTCTGAGCCCGTGTGGAGCTGGGCTGGTGAAGTCGGCTTCCTGCCTGTGTTGCTTTGACTCAGATTCAGCACCAGGGGGGCTTCCAGAGGGCCCACCCCCTGACTTGCATCCTGTATAGGACCTCGGGTTGCGTGTTGCATGGATAGACCTGCAGCTATTAGGTCCCAGCGGCTGTAGGTCAGGATGGCTGGACACACCCCGTTCTGGCGCAAACAGAACCCCTGCTTAGGTGTGGGGTCAGGCCGTGGTGACCATGGGACCTCCGGCGCTAGTCAGGATGTGGTGAGGCAGAAGTACCGGAGAGCTGAAATACAGACCTGGGTTCCTGCCTTTGCTTGGAGTCCCGTCCACCGGGGCATGGCACAGTTGCTTCCCCAGCCAGGACCACCGCCAAGTGCCCTCTCTGTAGGAGCCCTGTGCTCACTCAGTGTGGCAGTGTTCCCCAAAAGGTGCCCAGTTCAAACCGACTGGCTCCTCAGAGACGGAAATGAGGGGCAGTTGATAAGATAGGTGTAACCTGGGAAAGCCTCGAGTCAGGTCCCCTCTGCCCACGAGGGTAGGATGAACTTGGGCAGTGGCGGTGGGGGGCAGTTAAACCCAAACCACATTCACTGCCAACAAGTTGATGCCTACTCATATGACCCTATAAGACAGAGAAGAACTGCCCTTGCGAGTTTTCGAGATTGTAACTCTTTTTTTTTTGGTTTCCCCCAAGGTTTAGCCTGGACTTCATAGCTCATACCACTTCAGTCTCCTCAACAAGTGCTGTGCAGGGACTGTCACTCTACACGAGCCTCATCTTTCTCCCGAGAAGTGGCTGGTCGTTTTGAACTGCTGGCCTTGAAGTTAGCAGCCCAGCACATAACCAGGACTGGTGGGGGTGTGAGCTGTGATGAAAATGGGGCAGGGTGGGTCCTGCTCCCCTCACTGAGCAATCAAAATGAGAGCGTTGCTGTAAAGTCCGGGCCACTCATTGGGAAGCCTTCTGTTTGGATGTACAGGATCACATCTTGAGTGAATCTGTTGTCACAGTTAGGGCCGTGCGTGAGTTTGGCGAGTGTATTTTGGTACGCAGGAGTCCCTGAAAGGCACAAAGCCAGGCCAGAGTCACTGTTGCAAGTGCATCATGTTACACTTCCTGAGCAGTACTGGCTGCTGACCTCCAAGTTGATGGCTCTAAGTCCCCGACCACTTCTCAGGAGAAAGACGAGGCTGTCCCTCCCTTACCGTGGAGCAGCGACTTGATGACTGTCAGTGAGTGCTCTTTATGGGAAGCTCTCTTCCCGCCCCGTGTGCTGGAGACTGTAAAACCGAGAACCAAGCTTACGGCCATCGAGTCTCCTCCTACCCATCGTGACCCTGCAGTAAAGGGTAGAAAGCCCCGTCTGTCTCCCTTGGAGGGACTGGTGGTTTCGAACTGCTGATGTTGCAGTTATTCCCTACGCCAGTGTCACTGGCACCAGCTTGTTAGGTGACCACAGCCGCTGCGGGAGAAAGCGGTGATTAAGTGGATGGAGCCACTTCCCTGCCTAGTTTTCTAGGTTATTTTGGGAAGCTTGTTGCTGACCACCATCCTCCCATTTTGGGTTTGCTTTTTTTTTTGAAAACCCTTGCCTCAACCACTGGCCCACCACATGGCCCACCTAGTGAGGTGTTTGTTGGGTCAAGCTTGCTGGTCTGGAAACCATCGCGCGGTGGTTTTCTTTGAAGTGCCCATTTGTCTCCGGGGAGGGAAGTGAGTGAGCCGGAAGGGCAAGCCTGCCAGGTGCCCAGGGCGCGATTCTCAGGGTTTTGACCACTTCCTGGCCGGGTGAAGGGGTGCAGTGCAAGAGCCTCCTCTGGTGAGGAGCGGGGCTGTGCGCAGAGCTGTTGTCCACATGATCAGTGGTTCGAGTTGGCCAGCTGTACAGGAGAGACAGAGGATGAGGCTGTCTGATCTGGGACACCCTCCGGGGACAGACATCTACTCAGCCCTGTAGGTTGCTGTGTAAGAGTGTAAGAGTCAACTCGAGGGGCAGGGGGTTCGGGTGGCTTTTTCCTAGTCTGCTGATTTGGCTGGTGTATAAGCAATGACAATCCAGTGTCCGGGCTGGTTCTGGTTAGCTGGTGTCGATTCCGCCCCAGAGGAGACCCAGCCCCTCATTCTCGTTGTATTGAGTCTGTTTGGACTCATGATGAGTGCAGGGTAGACACCCCCTCACCCCGCCCTGTGAATTTTCAAGACAAACTCTTTAGCACTGTAGAAAGCCCTGTCTTCTGCAGAGCTGGCTGGTGACTTTGAACTGCTGATCCTGCAGCTAGCAGCCCAGTACTTCCGTGGACATCGAGTAGAATTGCCCCAAAGGGCTTCCAAGGCTGTGAACTCTTCCGGGAGCACACAGCCTGTCTCTGCTGAGGGTTGACTCCGGGCCCTCGAGCCACCGACTTTTTGCTGCAGCTCAACCCGTTCCCCGTGTGGTTCCAGCTGTGCACATGCATTGGCCTAACCCCGCATACCCCCCCTCCCCCCCGGGTGAGCCATGGATTGGGTTTGCGTGGCGAACCTTGAGCAGGATGCGCAGCCTCGCCCTGGAGGCTGACTGTTGCCAGCGGGGTGGGAATAGCCCTCTCTGCCTACAGGTGCTGTGGCGTGGAAGCATGCAAGGGGCTCTCCCGAGCTGTCAGGCATCTCCCAGGCCGCCCGAGAATTCTCCCAGTGCCCTGAGAACCGCGTCTCCATTCGGAAAGTTCACCAGGCCTTGGGAAGTGTGTCCCTCTTTTCGACTCCCCTTTGGCCACGGGCCAGGGTGGAGTTGTGAGGGAACGGGGTCTCCCTTCCTTCCTCAGGTCCAGGGCACGCTGTCAACCAGATCGGGGAGGGGGCGGTGCTTTCCAGCAGAAGCCACTGTTGAGGATGTATGTGCCTGTGCTCTCTGTGGACTGGAAACCTGGGGTGTGCACGCAGAGTTGGGCTCTGGCATTCCTCAGTCTGTTCAATAGGGTTTTCCCCGCCCCCGCGGCTGATGATTCTCTTTCATCTTTTGTAATAGCCTTTTAAATGTGCACTCTTTGAATTTTATTGATGTTATCTTGATCCCGGGCCCATCTCTTCAGGATGGAGAATTCTCAAGTGTTGTGGTGCGGCAGCTGTGACCATACCATCAACCTCCAGCTCGGCAGAAGGAAACCCTGCCCAGCCCTGAGCCACACCCACCATCGCCCCCTCGGTGGGAGCCCCGTGTCATCCCAGCCCCTGTGTCGGCCCATCTCATGCAGAGTCCGTTACAGGGGGGACCGTTTTGGTTTTTTTTTTTTTTTTTGGCTTTTATGGGCATCACTGCCCTCTGATGGTGGGAGTAGGAGGCTCAGCCTTGCTGCTGGATTTGAACCTCCAACCCAGTGGGCCGCAGTCCCGAGCACAACCACTACGCCACCGGGGCTCAGCCCGGGGGCACAGTTTTGCTGGGGCCTTTGCCAGTCTTCTTCAGTTAGCTTGCCTCTTGGAGTTTCACCTGGAATCCCACTCCCAAACATTTTCCTTGGGGGCACGTTGGCACTTTGGGATGGGTGACTCACTAAGGGGGACCGTCGGGCTGTAGGACGTTGAGCATACTGGCCTACTTGTGAGCCAGTAGCTTGCCACAGGGGCGCAAGAGGATGTTGGGAAATCTGGGTGGGGCAGTGTCTCAGTGCCTGGCATGTAGTGGGCAGGGTATGAGATTCCTCAGAGTGGAGGACTCCCTGGGTGTGGTCACCCCTTGTTGGGAACTCTCCGACAGGTGCCCAGCAGTCCCTGAAGATGATGCTCTGGCTTGGTTTCTGCTGCCCTTCCTCCGCCTTATCAGGTCTTCTTGCTGCTCGAATCATGCCGCCTCCAGCTTTGGAGAGGTTTGCTCACCGGCAAAGTCGTCCGGAGCACCACTCAGTCATCTCATTGGCCAGCATGTATGGCTTCCTCCTACCTCTGGCCTCTCTCCTCAGAAACCACCTCGATGCCAACACAGCGCGTGTGCGGGCCCCCCCCCCCCCCCCCCCCCCCCCCCCCCCCC
>PVJH01033511.1:0-21467 GCA_004026705.1 Nesogale talazaci | reverse complement strand
TCACACATGCTTTTACAGGATTACAAATTAAAACTAGCAGGAAGTTCTCGGAAGGTACAGGTGCTGTTGCAGACAAAGGACATCACTTGCAAATCACTAAGGAATGAAACACAGTCGTGGCATAAAAACCCACTGCGCCGAATTCAGGGCAACATAGCGTTCTCTGTGCACCACAAATATGCAGGCGTTTTCTCTGAGCCAGACGGGATGGGTGTACAGGTTAGGGTCACAGTCAAGTTCCTTTCTCAGAGGAGCGGGCGGAGAAGACTCAGAAAACATCACAGAGTATGCGGGCGGGGGGGCGGGCAAGGACTGTGGCCAGCACCGTGCTGCCTCTTGGACGGGGTGGCGCCCTCCCTCTCCCCAGAGTGTTATTGTGCATGGACAAGCATCTCACACTCCCGAGTGTGCCTGGGGCAGTTGCAACCCTTCGTAGTTCCTGACGTGTCCATGCTGGCTTACCTAAAGCGCAAGGTGAGCACGGCTGACTCGTGCTGACTTACCAATTGAGGGTGAGCAGTTTCACATTGTCCCATCACCTCGGAGATGCGACTATTATGATCGGCACCTCTCTCCCAACCCCACAGCACCTTCCTGTTCTATCAAAGCCTTTTTCCAGATGTGCCCTCCCTGACAGGGAGGGAGGGCGAAGCCCTGGTGGCATGACAGTTACGGCTTGGGCTGCCAACCACATGGTCAGTGGTTTGAATCCGCCCGTCGCACCTGGAAAGAAAGGAAGGGGTTTCTACTCCCTTTTATAGAGAGTTACAGTCCCAGAAACCCACAGGGCAGTGGGACCCAGCCCTATAGGGCCACTAGGCTTGAGTACCCGGGTGCTGGCAGTGAGTTTGGTTTGGCTGGTTTGCACAGGGCAGACGGAGAGCCCAGGGAGCAAGGCTTTTGGTGGTTTTAGTTTCAGCTTGCTCCAAGTTTCGCATAGCCTCTGTTTACGGAGCTCCCAGAGCATGAGGGTCCACGCCCCTTGAGTCTGCCTTCATGTTCCTGGAACGGTGGTGCTCTCCTGGGAGTGGGCAATTCACAAAGATATCTTTCGATAAAAGACAGCGTCCATCTTAGGACAGCCCTTTTTAAGACCCACAGAAACCTTGAAGCAGTGGGCTTTGGGTGTCATGTTTCATCTGACTTCTCACCTCAGGTGTCTTGGGGAAGTTGTCGCTAAGAGGCATTGCCTTTGCGTTGACTGACAGGCCCTGTGCACAACAGAACGGAGCCTCCCCTCGGGCAGGGTCTGGGCCCCACGTGCTGCTCCAGGGCGATGAGGAAGTCATGCCCGAAGTCACTGCCCGCACATCCTATTTACCGACAAACGCGCCTTAATTCTTGGAAAGATACTCCACAGTGCAGGCGCCTGTGGCAAATTAGCTTAAATGGCACTTTTCAGCGAGAGGGCTGGGCCGCCCTTGAAATGATATTTTCTTCCCAAAAGAATAAAGCACTCAACAAGGTTCTCTTCATTCTCCATCTCCAGTCACTTGAATGGGCTGAAATCATCTCTCTTGGGGGCGCCTTCCCGGGGAAAGCTTCTTTTTCTCCCTCCCAATTCTCCGACTGTCCATCCATGCTGCCGGATGGATGGAGGGATTTGCCTTTGCCTCCTGGTCACCAGCTGACCTCCGAGCCATGGCAAACCCCATGCTCAAGGGCAGGTCTCAGGGACCGTAGTTGGGGAGTCCATTTCTAGCCACTTCTGCTGAAGTACCTCTGGGTAGACCCAAACCTGCAACCTCTTGGCTTGACACAGCATGAACCGTTCACCCCAGCCTGGGGTAAAATAAAACCCACCCGTTGCCTTTGATTCTTCTCTGGCTCATGGCAGCTCCCTGAGTGGCAGGGCTAAGGGCTTCCTGGCGATTTCATGGTGTGGGTCTTCCCAGGACCTGGACGTCAGGTGTTTCTGCACGCGGCACCATGAAGCGGGTTCGGATCTCCAATCTTCAGGTCGACTGTCAGGCTCATGCCACTCGTGTCATGCAGGGCCCTTTTCCCCAACGGATGCTTTGAGTTTTTCAAAGTATCTTGAAAAGGCAGTGGAGGATTCAATCCACAGAGGGTCAAAGGGCCTGGTCACCGCTAAGCCTGATGTGTTTCAGGTGATTGGAGGGCAGGGGGGGGGGGTGTCATCCCCTCACTCCCTCTTCATCAGCCGTGCCTCCTTAACTGACAGGATGGGGTGGTGGGTGAGAACAAGTGGGGAGGCCTGGGAACTCACAGTCCCCGCAGTCAATAACCCTGTGGGCGGAGGGAGGCCTGACCCGGATGCAGACTCTGCAGTGCCTTTGGAAGTCGTGGATGCTTAGCAGAGCGTCACTAAGGGATCACCGCTCCTTGCTTGTTCCTTTGGAAAAACACGCAGGCCCTCTGCAGCATCTGAAGTAGTAACAACTCACCTTCACAGCCCCTGGGGCTTGGCTGCATTGTGAAGAATGTGTGAGCCATACTGCTGACGTGTTCTCTCTCCAAATTATGAACGCGAGATGGGGTGCCTCCCTTGTGGGAGTCATAGGAATACCTTCTCCAAAATCATACCGAGGTTACTTTCACATCAAGCCACTGTTCAAGAACAAGACCAGAAAGAAAATGCTCTCTAAGCCCCCTCACGCCTGGAGTAGACCCTGACATCTGAACATTATCGGGGGTCATGCCATGAAAGTCTCCGCAGCCAGCGCCTCCGTCTTGCCCTCTGCATGGAGGGACCTGGTGAGATTGCAGGCTGACCCTAGGGCCTCTGCGTGCGCTATTCCAGAAGACACTTTAATGTGAACATTCCCCATGGGCTCTTGGCCGTCTTTGAAATGCCAGCCGTCCTTTTGAGGAAAAAAACCCTCTGCCTCTGTGTGGTCAGAGTGGAGCAGCAGCAGGCTGGCGGAGGTGTGCTTGCTTCTAATTTTACCAGGTGACCCTAGCAGGCACTCACAGGGGTAGCTCAGGTCTACCCAAAACAGGGAGATGCTTCTCAGCCAGAACTTCGTCAGGAGGACTAGCCCGATGGCCTTCTTTCTGTTGGTAGGAAACTGTGCACATAGAATAACGTCTCTGTTTACCTAGAATCAGTTGTGCTTGCAAACCACTCCGATTAATCTCTAATTATCTGAGGCTGGGTGCATAGAGGGGGGGGCAGGGGTACAGGTTGCTATGCCACCAAATCTCTGTTTGTTTGCTGAGGCTTTATTGGGGAGGGGGTAGGGAGAAAGCCCAGCGGTGCCTTGGTTAAGGTGTCTGACTGCCAACTGAAAAGGTTAGCAGTTTAAATTCCACCACCACCCCTCCCCAGCAGAGAAAGACGTGGCAGTCTGCTTCCGTGAAGATTGCACAAACTCAACTCCCTGCCGTCAGCAGCTCTCCAAGGCAGAACTGCCCCTGTGGGTTCCAGGGCCTAACTCTTTATGGGAATAGAAAAGCCAGTCTGTCTCTCAAAGAGCGAGCAACTGGTTCACTTCACACTGCTGCCCTTGCGATTAAGAGCACAGCACAAAACCATCCCACCACTGAGGGTCCTGGGGTAGTTCTACTCTGCCCTGCCGCAGTCGGTCGGTTGGTTGCTGTGACACAGAGTGGCAGTGGGTTGGGTGTGGGTTGGGTTTGAGTTTAACTCTCAAAGGGCTGAGGTGATTTGTAATTTCCAATTTAATCCGGGCCTTCGTGGATTCCCAAGTCATTTCCACTCTAGGTACATACACAGTTCTGCAAGTCAAAGCATCGTGTGTGTGTGTGTGTGTGTGTGTGTGTGTGTGTGTGTGAAAGAGAGAGAGAGAGGTTTTCTTTCATTTGTTTTCATTTTTTAAATGGCTTCCTCGGCTTACACCTCACAAACCGTATGATTTAATTGTTGAAGTCAATCGGGAAGAGTGGCACGGTCTTGACGGCAATCAATTTCAGAACATTTTCTTCTCCTGCTCGTCGTGGCTAGCGCCCCATACCCCTGCCTGCCCCACCCACCTCTGTCATGCTCTGGGGGATGCTCAGTCCCAGCTCCTCTCCGTCCAGCATACTTCTCTGCCATCAGGCTTTGTCTTGTGTAGCCATGGGAAGGAAGAAGTACCTGCCCTCTGTAATGATCTTGTCAGGAAGATTTCCAGCCGCGAAGAGCAGGCCTGGTGCAGTCCTGCTGATTCAGCCCCGCCTCCCACTCTGAGATGGCCTCTCTGTCCAGAGCAAGTCACCTTCAGGCTTTGACCCAGGATTTACTCAAAAGTGATGAACTGCACTTACAAGTATGCCACTTCCCCTTTTCTGGGACGATGGGGCCCGAGGACCAGCTCTGGCGTGGACAGCTGTCAGAAGCAGACGCATGAGGAAGCCGGCTTGTGGCTCCCGTGTGTATTGCCGAAAGCCTCCGGTGTGAGGTTGAACTCTGCGTCTAGCGCCGTCGGTATGAGATACTTTGACGCGGGTCGGGCATGGTTTCATTCTCACGGCCATCTTGCGGGATGGTGTACAGATTCAGAAGAGGTTAAGAACCGGGCGGCAGCATCAAGACAGTATGTGGTGGGGCTACGGGGGAGCAGGGAGCACTGAACTTGCCTCCTGTGATGGAAGCCCAGTTCGCCACGGGGGCCGGGTCAGTGGCAAGAGGCATCCTAGCGACCAACAAGCAGTTGAGAGAGAGGGATGTCCTGCATTGAGCGTGTTCTCTGTTAACGATCACGGTCACGGCTAGGTATGGCGTGCCTACTTGGGACTCTGCAGTGGGCGCCTTAACCAACGACCTCCTTTGGGAGCCCGCCATGTGTAAAGAGGTGGGCAGGGAGAGGGCTCCCATTCTTTGCTCAATCAATGCAGGCCACCACTTTTCTTGTGGAGACCTTTGGGGCGTAAGACTTCTCCAAGCCCAAACCCTGTCACTGGTTCTACACCTATGGTCACCCAACTCTGAAAGACCACCGGGTGACCAGCAGGGGTCCCTGGCCTCTCACAGCATTTCCTGACTGTAGGATTCTGAGGGTGTTTCCTTTGAACAGTTTTTTGTCCCCAAAGTAAAAGTCACCGTGTTCTAGAGCTGGCTGGTGCTATTGTCTGTGAAGCACTCCAAGGCGCTGAGTGAACTCTGTTTCTCCGAAGGCTGGTTTGACTGGGTCTCTCTGGTCTTTTCTTCCTCAGTTGGCTTGGCAGAGCTAGAAAAAGCTTCATCTTTGTGCAGGAGGAAGCCACTTCCCTCCCTTTCTAACATCAGGAGTAAAACATCAAACTACATTGTCTCTTTCTTTCTCTCTCTCTTTCTCGCTCTCTCTCTCTCTCTCTCTCTCTCTCCCCCTCCCTGCCTCCCTTCTTACCTCCTTCCTTCCAGCATTCCCTGGTTGTTTTTTTTTAAGACAGTGAGGGTTGTTTGACTGCCTCAGAAGTAGAGGGTGCCATAAAACTCTAGGAATTCCCATAAGTAAAACTAAAAGTGACCACTTAGTGATCGAATGAAGCGCTCTGAGTGCGCTCAAAATCAATGTGTGAGACATGCAATGACGCGCGGAAGTGTGGTTTTATTTAACAGTAGCTCTCGTCCACAAGTAGTGGATTGGAACATCTTTCGAGGTCTGCAGCCCCCGAGTCTTTCGTGAGAACGAAGGTGGACCCAGAGAAGGGACAGGGAGGAAGGAGGGTAGGGGACAGGGAGGAAGGACAGGGGACTGGAAGAAGAATGAGGTCGCTGTTCTGGGCAGCAGCTGCAGCAGCAGAGGGCAGAGTGGTTACCGGCGACCACTCTCAGGCCAGGACTGAGACCTCCGTGACTGTGTTCTGTGCTCTGAGCTGGTGCCGCATGAGCTGTGATGTAAAACCGCGTGTGAAAAGTGCAAGCTAACGAAGTGCATGGCAGACAAGCAGAAGAGGGGGCAAACCGATGGGAAGAAACGTGAAGTATTTTATGAAAATAAGCCAGCAAAAAAAAAAAAAAATGCCCTGAGGGCCTTGCTTCCTGGCCTGCATATCTACCTCTGCCTTCGACTTTCTGCATATGAGGTGACCCAAAGACTCTGAGTCCTTGCCCTGGCTTCCCATTCCCTCGCCTGTGGTGCTCGCCTGTGTACGGATGGAGCCAGCCAACCCGAGGCATGGCCGCCCCAGAACTGCCTCAGGCCACCCCTAAAACCCCTGCTTTGTCAAGTGCTTGCTGATTCAGCGGCCCCAGGTGTGGGAGAGCAAGACCCAGCTCTGCCGGGCCTTTCTTCTGAGGCCCCTGCGGGTGGACTGGCACATCTAGGAAGCAGCTGAGCCATGTACACCACACAGCAGGGCTTCCTGGCTGCTCCGCACAGCCCAATCGCAACGCCTGCCTGGCATTTACAAGTACCTGAGATGGAGGCAGCACCAAACCAGCCCTTCAGCGCCTCTGCCTGGCAAGTTGTCGGCACCCTAGTAATTACAAGCCAGGACCTCTCAGTGGGACCCAACGTTTTCCTGAATGCCGTTCAGAGTGATCCGGCTTCGCTCCGGGCAGCAGATGGTCCTGGGAAAGAGGGGCCTGTGTAGGGCGTGAACTGAAGGAGAGACGCCCCTTCCAGAAATTCAGAGAGAAGTAGTGAGAGCACTTGCTCACCAAGCACCAGTGACCAGGAAACCCTTGAAGGTACAGCTGTGGAGGGCTACACAGCAGGAGTCCGGCAGCCAAGAAAGGGCCGTGGCATGTTGAGCTTGCTGGTGGCTGTTGACTCAGTTCTCCCTCAGACCTTCCTCAGCAACAGTCTGCCCCCTGTGACACTTCAGCTCAGGGAGGGCTGCCCTTGTTTTCATTGTCCCTTGATCTTGTCAAACAGGATGCCTTTTCTAGAGACGGGTCTTCCCTGGTGACCCACCCAGAGGGGGCACACCATAGTCTCAACCTCACTTCCACAAAGCCTTCTTCTGGTCATCGTCCTAAGCAGAACTGAGTGGCTACGAACAAGAGCAGGGCAGGCACGTAGTCCACACATCTTGCTAGAGGACTTTAAGCAAGTGGCTTACCTTCTTAAAGCTTCAGCTTCTCTATCTGCACAATGGGAATAACAAGGATACACCCATGTGCTGGGGCCGTTTTAAGACACACAACGCCAGGTGTGAAAGCCAGCCCATGGTTAGCAGTCCATAACTGTCGGTGATGGATTTTGACTGTTATGATTGAATCATTGGATGACGGTGTTGGTGAAGAATATTGACTCTCCCTTGGGCGCTCAAAGGAACAATTAAATTTGCCTTAGAAGGAGTTCAGCTAGAATGCTCATGAGAAGTGAGAATTACGGATACTTCGTCTCACGTGTTTTGCACATATCATCAGGAGAGACAAGACCCTGGAGGAACGCTTCATGGTTGGCAGAGTAGAGTGTGCGCAGAACATTGGAAGGCCTTCAGCGAGGTGGAGTGACCCAATGGCTACCCCAGTGGGCTCCAACATGACAAGGCTGTGGCATGGTACCCAGGCGGCGGGCTGTGTTTCGTTCTGTTGTCCACAGGAACTTGACATGGCTCCCTGACAAGAGCAGTGTTGTTATGAACATCACCCATAGCGGCCTGTCATAGAAGACGGACAATCAGAATGCTCCGCAGAAGAAGACTTCCATCTCACATTACTCCGGACATGCTGTCAGGAGAGGCCAGTTTCTGGAGAAGGACATCATGCTTGGTAAAAGAAAAAGGCAGCAGAAAAGAGGAAGACCCTGAATGAGATGGATGGGCACTGTGGCTGCAACATGGGCTCAAACAAAAGAACCATTGGGGGGATGGTGCCAGACGGAGTGTTGTTTTGTTCTGGGGTCCACAGGGTTGTGTGACTCGATGACATCCAGCAACTGTAATGAATCGCCACACACTTGGAGCCTGGGACCCTAACCTTGCAGAGTCCATGACACACTGGGTGGCCTAAGCATGGCGAGAGATGGCACGGAAATCAAAGCCACCCGGTTGGGGTGGACTTGAAGAATTGGACCTCCCAGAACTAGGCATTCAAAACGGTCGGTTTTGAAGCCAGTGGCCATCATTTCACCGTGACACTGTTGTCAGGCACTGTGGGTCAGACACTCAATTTTGAGAGGATGGTGATTGGCTTTGCATAGTTCCTTAACCCAAATTTGCAATCACCCAAAGAGAGCCTTTCAAGTACGAATAGTTTAAAAAGGAACTTTGACGACAGCCACAAAGTGGCATCCAAGTTTACCACAAGTTGGGGATGGCTGCTGCAGAGAGGGAAATGCTATAGTCAAAACACTGCTCAGTGTGTTCGGGTCAGACTTCATTGTCTGGAATCATTGGCCTTACGGTTCTCATGCTGTGGAGTTAACAGGAGGGGCCTGATCAGATTCCCTTATCTTGGGGTGGGGGCTATTAAAGTTCACCATTTGTGACTCAAATGATGCTTTTGAGGTGCACTGCCTCACCCGGCTCACCTCTCGACATGGCTAGGATCCAAAGAGCTGGAGCGCAATGTGATTAGGCATTACGCAAGCATGATGACAACACAGAGGGCAGTGACATCATCGCACAGCTGCCCATTTACACGTGACGTGGAAACTCCCAAACTACCTAGAGTCATGTCTTTGCAAAGCTGACCCGGCACGTACCCATCACAGCCACGCTTCTCACCCTCACACCTCCGTGCTCATTCTGGTCAGACGGGTGTTGGATAGTAGGATTTGACCACATTTATCTTAAATGTTGGATAAGGAGACAGGCCGTAGGTGTAGGTATGGGTGTTTTCACTTTGATTGTTTCCATCTGGCCCCAGAAACCCCCACACCTGACCCCTAGGGGAGATATCCCAAGGTGGGAGGATTCCCTTACCTCAATCTTCAGCGGTCCTGTCGCCGGCTATCTGTATAAGGTGTTCACATTTCTTCTCTTTCAAAGCCCCCTTACTAGCTTTCCCCATCCCCCCTCTCTTTCTTCACCCCCACTAGCTTTCTGAATATGGAACAATTGCTTTCAAAGCAGCAGAACAGCAGGATTGTTATGGAGATTAGAGGGACCCGATTGCAACACCCCTGTAAAATAAAACCTTTCACTGACAAATCCAGTTTCTCTCCATAGACTTTTCCTCCATAATCTCTTTCTGGCAGAACATTTTATGTTTTGATACTAGAGATTCAGTTACTAACCATGGTAAATAAGAAAATTTAAAAATAAAAGAGTACAGCGCACCCTGAAAACAAACATTGGCCAATCATGTTTATTTTTTGTCCTGGAGATGGACGAGGAGGGGGTGGGGGTAGGAGAAGGAACGCACCACTTCTCAGCCAGTGGACTTCTGCCTCACTGACTATAGGAAGTCGGCAGAGGGAGTTTTAGCCAGTTCAGGCCGTCCCAAACGGCATGAAAGAGAACGTTCGCTGTTTAAAAGAAATAAGCATTATCAAGACAAAACAGAAACATGATGCTCAGATGAGCCATGGGCAGTAAAAGTTGAGAAGAAAACTGTCATTTCTTCCAAACACACGCTGAAGAGCGAAGGCCCTGGGTGCCATCAGGAGGCCGCATGACTCAGAATCTTGTCTGGTCCTCCGGGGGGCACAAACAGTTTGAATTAAATTTCTGTGTTAGGCTGGGCTCTCTAGAGAAGCAAAACATGTGATACTTATATGGGTAGGTATATTGAAAGAGATCTATATCAAGAAATAGCTCCTACCTTTGCCAGTGTTGTCTATCCTGTTCAAGTCTATTAGACAACGCTAGATAAGGTGTTAAGGCGGGCTCTCTAGAGAAGCAAAACCAGTGACATGTGTCCGTGTTGGATAGAGAGATTCCTATCAAGGATTTGTAGACATAGATAAGTCCAGTCAGTTCAAGGGGCGGGGGGGGGGGGGTCCTCCTGACTTGTGGAAGCTGCTGAACAGGAAGGAGGATGGTGAAACAGAGTCAGTGGAGGCACAGGCTGGTGGATGTCGAGGTCCAGCCGAATAAATCCACCATCAGTACTCTACAGATGCCTCCCAGGGTCCTCAGACAATACAACGCTGGAGTCAGATGAAAGATCTACCTCTAGCAGAAGGCAAAGGGCCAAAGAAGATTCGACTCTCTCATACCGAAGGACTGACACCAAGGAGGTGGCATCAGGCTGTGGCCCACTTGATGGGTCGGGCTCCACCCCTACCCTGACCCAGGAGTACCTACTTGAACTCAAAGACCACGTGCTGCCAACTGGATGCCTGTGCATAACTCTTCAGTCATACATAATCACCAGGCAAAGACAAATAGAGTCATGCTTTCACCGAACATGCTACCGCTAACACATATACTGCCCAAAACCCAATCTCCTCGGTTTCATCATATTTCACAAGTGGCAAAAACAAAAAGAGTTGGTGCATACCTGGAATGAGGAGGAACTGGAGTATTTCCTCATAGCTGAAGTCTCTGTTGCAATATTATTGAGGCCATGAATGGCCTGGCCCAGGGGGCTGCCTTCCGCCACAACCGCTGGCTGCTCACAGTTAATGATGGTGTGAAGTTGTGTTGAAACAGCATAGAGATTAAAAAAAAAAAAAGCATGGAGATGATTTCATTGTTTTTGATCACATCATGGTAGAGGGCTGCTGCCAAACTCCTGAGAAACCTGGTGCAGCCAAGTGGACCCAAAGCCTAACTACCAGAGACTTCTACCAGACTGACTGGCAATTCACACCTACCCTGATACTCTACTTCCATAAGGAGTACTCCCAAATAAACAAGCGAATAGATGGTGTTTAAGAGACTCTAAATGAAGTAAGGAAGGAAAGGGAAAGAAGGAAGGAATACAGCCAAGAAAACTCATTCTCCAGAGTGACTTTACTCTGTGACATCTGAGTACCACTCAATCTGATGATCAGGAGCAGGGTCCCAATCAAGGTTAATGACAAATGTAGTTGCAATGTTTTGCAAAGCATCTTTTAACTCCAGCCTCCCTGGGTCCCAGAAGTCACCCACACCTTCATGAAGGCCGGGGGTGGGGCTGGGAGGTGGCAGTCCAAGGTCTGAGTGGTACAAATGGCCACCAGCCTCAGCTTCATGGCAGTCTGCCTCCCAGCTCAACCATTCCTCATGCTCAAGTTCAAGTGGAAGCTAAAGAAAGTTGAAACAGGTTCATGAGCGGCAAAGTGACACATGACTAAATATTCACCTGCCTTTAGACAGTGTGTGTGTGTGTGTGTGTGTGTGTTGTGGGGAGGTGTTGGAATAGGCAAGGAGAACAAATGGAAACCAGAAGAGCCCCTGAAATTTGCTCTTGAACGTAGAGCATACACCAACTGAGAAGTTTCAACAAATGGAGTCTATGCCAAGAAATTTGGAAGACAGTTACACCGACTGGCAGAGATTCATGTATGCACCTAATTCCAAGATAGTTGATCCAATAGGATGTGCAACGTACCAGACAATATGATTACTATGATGTATAAGTGAAATTGTGTGGAGAATAATTCAACAACGTCGCAGCCGTGCATTGACAGGGCACTGCCAGAAACCCAGGCCAGATTCAGAAGAGGATGTGGAAAGCTGGTGGCAGAAAGCAGAGAATACCAGAAAGATGTATGGCTACGCAAAGATATTTGACTGTGTGGATCATGACAAACTCAAGAGAACATTGTGAAGAATGGGAATTCTAGAACTTAAAACAAGGGCAGGGACAGTTAGAAGTGCTTCTTTCGGCTGAGCCCCGGTGGCGTAGTGGTTGTGCGTGGGACTGCAGCCCACTGGGATGGAGGTTCAATTCCAGCTCCACAGAGCAAAGGCTGGGCCTCCTACTCCCACCACCTGAGGGCAGTGATGCCCAACAACAACAACAAAAACAAAAACAAAAAGTGCTCTTTGTGCTCTCTTCATCTTCCACCTACTGTCACTGAATCCGAGCCCCATTGTTAATAGGATAAACCCACTCCCATCGAATCTATTCTGACTCCTTGTGACCCCACAGGGCAGAGTGAAACTACTTCCGGGCTTTCCAAGGCTCTAAATCTTTATGGGAGCAGACTGCCTGATCTTCTCTCCTGTGGAGCACCTAGTGGGTTTGAACTGCTGGCCTTCCAGATAACAGTCTAACATGGAACTCACTATTCCACCAGGGCCCCAGTTTATATGATGAACCCCTTGTCATGGAGTTGATCATGCTGACCCTATAGTTAATATGATAGGTTCTGTGTAACAAGATTTGGACCACTGTGGTGCCACGCCCTGTTCTTCCGGATTGTGGGTCAGGATGTGTTATGATCCTCTGGCAGCCTTCTTGGTTGGTTCGAATGGGTAGTACGCGTGGCTGTTAACTGAAAGGTTGGCAGATCAGGTCCACCCAGAGGCACTCTGCAGAAAGGTCTGGTAGTCCACTTCCAGAAAATGAGTGAAAATCCATTGGCTTGTTCCCACTTTGACTCTGACACACAGGCGTTGGAAACAGCCCCAGGAGAACTGCCCCAGGGACTGGTAAGAGCCTTCAGCTCTGGGCAGTGGCCCCGTGGGATCCTGAGGCAATGAATTCCTGGGCAGCATGGGGGAGTCTGGTTTTCGTGGAGCCCAAGTGCATCAGAGCTCCCCTGCGCAGCATCAGCTCACCTGTCTGGCGCCGTTCATTCTCTCCGCTCCATGTCGTGTGGCCTCCCACTGAAGTCCTCTTTATCCGACAGCTTCTCATATCCGGCCAGGCCTCAGGCCTGCTTTCACCACATAGAACACACACCCTCACTTGGGGGTTTGGGAGAGGACATGGGAGAGATCAACAGACTTGCAACTGTACTCCTTAGAACATGGCAGATCATAGTAGGGAAGCAACTGGGGTGGCCTTGCTAGCTCCCCGGGGGCTGGCGCACTCCTGCGGTCACTCGAGTGCCCTCAGTTTATCTCTTTGCATAGATTGGACGGCACCTTATGTAACAGCGAAGAAATTGCCCTCTGTGACTGTCAGCACAAGCTCAAGGACTGGGCTTGCCGTGCGGGCCATCGAGTGGTCAGTCCCGGTCAGGCATCCCTCGAGATCCATCCATCTTGCCCTGCAGGTGGCCGTGCATGGCCCGCTGTCAGAGACAGCCTCCTCGAGTCTGAGGAAACCTTGCTGTTGACTGTCGCACGAGGCTGATGGCTTATGAAGGGACATCAGGACCTTCCAGGGTGGGTGTTTGATGGTGCTTTGTTTTGTTGACCCCCCAACCCGCCGCATCTCTATGTGATTATGTCGAATCGTCACAAGGGGATGACAATA
Source organism: Nesogale talazaci (assembly GCA_004026705.1). NCBI lineage: Eukaryota > Metazoa > Chordata > Mammalia > Afrosoricida > Tenrecidae > Nesogale > Nesogale talazaci. The sequence continues at coordinate 8,332 of PVJH01033511.1, read as the reverse complement.
GCAAGAGGGCGACCAAGGACCTGGACCTGGTTCACAAGCGGCCAGTGATGCAAGTGGGGAGATGTGCTCAGGCCCTAGTCAGAAGGCTGAGGTTACAAGGCCACCTCGAGGGTTTCAGAAGAAAACCCTGGCCCTCTACCTCCCCAGAAAGAGTCACTGGGCATCCCCTGGAGCCCAGCTCCCCCTTGACTCAATGGTAACTGGTTGGTGGCACAAGAACAAATGAACAGTAACTCACTGTGACTCCTCACAGTGAGTTCAAGAGTAGCTTGCTGGTGTGGGTTCACTTAACCCCCACTGGGACGGACCACTCTGTCCCTTGTGAGACCTGCCTACAGTTCCCGATTAGCCACTGACCACCCGGGTGTCCCAGCCCTGCTCTCTTTCCCAGCAGCCCCCAAGTTCCCCATCTATCAAGCAAATAAGTGTCCTTAAACGCGAATATTCTGTAATTCTGGAAACTGCAGGCCCACAGTCTTCTCTCACCTTCTCCAGGAAGCCCAGAGTCCCTGCTCTCCCCACTCCTCCCACCCCCCACCGGGGTCTGGAGCCCCTGATTAAAAGACCTTTCTCTCTCTCTCTCTCTCTCTTTCTTTTTAATATTTCTCGGTGTGCTTGAGCCCTGACAGGCTCTGAGCCGCCACCCGATGTTGCTAAATGAGAAAAGTTGTTGCCCAGACGGGGGATCTGTTTAATTTAATAAGGTTTCCCACAAATCATAAAGCATGACTTGAAAATCGAATTTGTGCAAAATTATGGATGGCCAATTCAGGTGGAGGGGAAAGGATAATCTTGTTACTCCTGTTCCAGAATCTCCTCCCGATTTCCTCTTCTGAATCTCTTATGCTTTGGTGGGGGGAGGAGCGGGGAACGGGGCGAAGAGTGAGTCAGAGAGGGTGCCTTCAGAGGTGTTCTATAAGGCATCCATTCTCTCATTTACCTTGGTCATTGATGAAGGCAGGACACCCGTTCCCTGTGCCTTTGACCATCAGTCAGGATAAAGCTGCTTACAGAAGATGCCCCATGTGTGGACACGGGAGCCCTTAGAATGCACTTCATGAGGACAGCAGAATCCGAGTCCATAGTGTTGATGCTGTGACTAAGCGTGGGTGGGGGTGGTGGTGGTGGTGGTTCAAATTCAAGTCTCATTGTGACCCCTCCGTAGTTTTCCCATAATGATTCAAACCCCTCTGTGAACCGATGACCATGTGGTTCGCGGCCCACTACCCTCAGGACTTTATGTTCACTCACTCACTGCCTTTGAATCAGTTCTGATTCATAGAAACCCTACAAGACAGCATAAGACCCTACAGGACAACTGCCCCTTTGGGTTTCTGAGACAATACTTGTTTAAGGGAGTAGAAAGTCTTCTCTTTCTCCCATGGAGGGGCAGGTGGGTTCGAACTGCTGAACTTCTGGTTAGCAGCCTAATGCACCATCACGATGCCATCAGGGCACCACCACGATGCCATCAGGGCTCCCAACTTTGTGATAATTACCTTTAAAGTGCAGTAAGCCATCTGCCGCCCAGCTGTTTCTGACTCCAGACAGCTCATGCGCCAAAGAAGAACTGTGCTTCCCAGGATTTTTCGGGTCTGTTGTTCCAGAAGATCCTCAGGCCTTTCTTCCAAGGTCTCTCTGGGCCAACTCTGACCTCCAGCCTTCACATAGCAGCTGAGTGAGTTCAGCTTGCCAACCCAGGAACTCCTGGTGGCCTTCTTCCCCTAGGAAGGCCATGGCCCTGGGGTAGGTAGGTAAGGCGCGAAAGTTCTTCTCACTCATGTTTTGTTCCCTTCTGTCAATTCTCTCAGGAAAACCTATAACCATCTCTGATGAGACCACACAGGCATGGTAAACCATTAAATGTGACAAGGGCTTGCCTTTCTTTCCCCAAAGCTCTTCGTTTGATTAATGCTAGATTCATCCATGGATCGACAGAGCAGCGGGTGTGAGGATGACACAGGGTGGAGGGTCCAGGCAATGCTCCATTTAGTTGTGCACAGAGTTGACATGCCGCTACCAGGCAAGACCGGCCACTACGTGACCAGAGCAACAGGCTCGAGGACAGACCTCAAACACCGGTCTTCCCAACTCCTGGGCCCTCCTGCCTCAGAGGTGGACCCAGGACACGGCCTCCGCTTTCGGTTGGCCATGCTCATGCTTTCTATAAGGATGCAGTGCCCTGTCTGGTGCAGTGAAAGGGCCCCTGGTGGCCTGTGCCACGGGCTCCTTTGTGTCCCATCGTCACGAGGGGGCATTCCACGCTGAGAGAATGCCGACTCCTGCTCATGGCAACTGCACCTCATACAACCTAACAAACCCTTGCCTGCTCTGGTGCTGCCCTCCCCATGGTCACCACCGTCGTGTTGGAGCCCATTGTTGGCACCACGGCGTAGCTGGACACCATCTGGCACATTCTGAGCCCCGGGGGTCCCTTGTGTAAAATCAGAGGACAGCTCTGCTCCAATGGAGTTCCACGGCTGCACCCACATGGCCAGGTCTCCCCGGCTTGGTGCCTCTGGAAGGACTTCCAGCCTCCAAACTCTCTGTTAGCCACCAGCACGTCAGCATGTTCATCGCTTCCGGGATAGATACACAGACCATGACTGGCATCATGTCCTTTTCAGGGCCTCGTCCCAGCCTCACAGCCCCACGAGGCACCCCCAACGTGGCTCCGGAGTGGGGAGCAGAAAGCAGCCAGGAGAGAAACTGGCAGGACCCTGGAGGTCTGTGTGAGAGCGCCTCTGGGTGGTTAGACAGGTCCATACACTCAGCTACCTACCATCCAAGGTCAGAGCACCTCGGAAGAAAGGCCTGGCAATCCACTTGTGAAACAGCCAGCCACTGGATCAGCAGGGCTGCAAGGGCGATCGGTTTCCTGACCGCTCTCGCCCACGTGGGTAGCATCCAACTGGTCTTGGCCCAGCCCGCCCCTCGCCCGAGTCCCACGCATTCAAGGAATGTGAATGATCAAACTGTGGCATTTTTCTCAAAGCATTGACGAAAAGATTCCTCTGAACCGAGTTTCACCTTCCTGTGTGATTTTAAGTAAATGCCTCCCTGGGCTGATTCCGCCCACAAGCCCAGGCCTTGAACTCCGGCTGTGGCTGTGGCTGCAGCGTGGGCTGTGGGGCCAGAAAGAGGAGCACAGACAGGGGTGTGAGTGTGACAGCGCTGGGGCCGCAGGCCGCAGCTGTGGGAAAGCGAGTCGGCACTGGCAGGCAGGCACGGAGTGACGTCCACTCATCCCCAGTTAGGACGCTGCTGCCAATGTCATGCCATTTATTCCCCAAAGAGCGACGGCAAGTGGCGGGCAGGCAAGCTAGGACCAGACAGAAGAGTCCTGCGATGCCACGTCCTTGCCCCTGAATTCAGGGCTGAGGGATGACCGTGGGGTCCACACCTGCTGGGAGAATGTCCCAGGAATCCCCCAAGCAGAAAGCAAAGGATCTACTCCTCCAGGCTCCTGCATGGGTGGAACGGCCAGCTCAGCCCGAGCAGGGGGACTTGGAACCACCCCTGATCATGGTAGCTGTTCATCATGGCCAGCGAGTGGGTCCCGGCTCATGGCCACCCTGCGTGTGTCCAGAGGGTTTTCAAGGCGGCGACTCGCAGGACCAGAAGGCCAGGCCGGTCTTCCTCAGAGCCCCTGGTCTGAGCCGCCAGCGATCAGGCACCCGTGTGTCGGCCCAGTGCTCTCAGCTGGAATTCACTCTGGCATTTGGATACCGCCCCGGCGAGCCTCCACTTATGCGGAAGAGGGGTTGTTGGAACAAGACAGGGCAAACACCAGTGTGTTTCTGGGAGTGGCTCCACTCTGGGCTCTCATCTTTATATGACCAGAAGAAAAAAAAAAGTCTCAAATAACCCAAACAGGCAGGGTCTGATCTGCAGACAGTCTGCAGGCATCTACCCAAGAAGCTGCCGGCCGGCTGGTCCATCCTCCTCTGATTTATGTTGTGTGTGCTAAGCCTTAAATTGTTGAGTCTCTGGCGGGTTGCAGTGGCATTACTGGAGGGTTGGTGCATGTTTTCGGCTCCCAGAGCTGGCTCCAGCACTGGAGGTGTTGGCCCCGAATCAAGTCCAATCTCACACCTGTCTGAGACAATGAGGGCCTTGTTAGACACATCTCCAGGAGAGGCAGCTCCGAAGGCTGATTTTGCACTTGTGGAACCAAGAGGGGAGGGGGACCTGTGAAGCCCAGGGGGAGGCTGGCCAGTGCCGGGGTCTGCGCCTCCCGTGCCCTGGTGCTCCCCCTCGTGCCTTTCCGCCCCCTCTCTGCTCACCGGAACTACTCTGCTCTGTAGTTTCAGCAATCACAGTGCTCACACACACACACACAACAACAGCTCTTCCACATCTCTGCCCCCAAATAAGGAGCTCCTGGCCCGATGCAGAAAGCCTCCGCAGCCGGGGCGACTGAGTAGGGAAGAGGGGGGCGTGGGGAGGAGTGTGTGCCCCCCACCCTGCCACAGAAACCAGAGCTCGGTTGACCCCAGGGGCGTCTTCCAGTGAAAGGCATCTCCTGTGCTGACGCTGGGTTTTGTTGCAAAGAGAGCAGCACGGGACCCACCCTGCTTCTCACTCTTGGTGTTGTTCATGGAAGGCTCTTGCGGCAAAGGGCTGGGTCGCAGCTCAGCATTCCAGTCCCTTGGCACCCACAGGGGAAGAGGACTGGCTGCTAGATGCTCAGAGGCCAAGAGCCCCAGAGAAGCACCAAGGCGAGGCAGTAGTCCACCACCACCTTTCCCTGTAGACGCCGTCGCGCATCCAGCTCTTCAGAGCCACCAAGGGCTCTGGGCAGCTCCTAGGGAGGAATTAGCCTGGGTCGAGCGGACACTCGATCACGGTGCTGCTGTGAACTGCTTCCAGCCAGCCCCCTTCTCCAGCAGTCCAGAACAGCCGAGTGCTGCACCACCCCCACAGTGAGGTGATGATTGGACCGCTGTGATCTATAAAGTTCTTCCCGGCTCATTTTCGGGAGCAGGTCTCCAGGCCTTTCTTCCTCGTCTGTCTGAGTGGGAAAGCTCTACTGAGCCTGTTCAGCATCTTTGGAATGCGCAAGTCTCCTGGGATCAATGGCTACGACCCAAACCCGGGCCTCATGCCCTGTTATCAAGTCTGTGCCGACTCAGTGGCCATGGATACCCAGGGCTATCAATCTGTTAGGGACCAGATAGCCTCATTGTCCTCCTGTGGAGCTGGTGGTGGCTTTGAACTGCCTGCAGCTTCACAGACTGACAACACTCCCCAGCAGCCCCACCAGAATTCTTAAAGCCAAAACTCACACTTACTGCCATCGGGCCAATGGGGACAGGGCAGAACTGTCTGTCCCATTCACTTCTGAGCTGTCACTCTTTGTAGGAGTAAAAAGCCCCCCAACCCCAAATTCTCCCCTGCAGCAGCTGGTGGTTTTGTGTATTGTAGCCCCAGGCACAGCCACCACCCCACCAAGGCTGGGGGCTCCTGCAGGGAGGGTGGTCCTTCTGACGGTGAGCAGCTCTGCCCCCAGGTTCTCAAGCCCAGGGACTCCGTCACAGTCATCCCAACAGGACTGACTCCTCGTGTGGGCAGAGCCCCACAGGAAGAAAGTCAAGAAGACATTTCTTGAGTTGTCACACAGACCAAACAGCATCCTTCTCATGAGGCCTACCGTGAGGAGGCCACGGCAGAGCACCTAGGGGCTTCCCACAGTTTGACCGCACCATGATGTGCTATAGAGGCTTGAGCAGCTCAGCCAAGTGCCCGGCTCCCTTCTCAATAGAGAAGGTTCTTGCCTGAGCTGGGGGAGGCTCATGGACCCATGGTCACTCTGTCCAGCTTGTCCCTGGGCCAGGAACAAACAGCTCTCTCCTTCTCTGCTACACACAGCACAGCTCAGCAGGAAGCCCCACTGCCGACTCCGAGCTTCAGCCTCAGCGACAGACACACTGTTCTTCCGAGACCTCGGTCTACTTACGCAGAAACGAAGTGGGGCCAGGCAGCATAAATCACTTTTAACTTGGTTACTCTCCTATCGATGAGAAGGCACCTTGGGTTGCACAGTGGGCTGCTGACGATAAGGTCACCAGTTTGAAGCCACTGGCCGCTCCGTGGGGAGAAGACGAGGCTGTCTGCTCCTGCAGAGATTTACCACCGCAGGAGCCCACAGGGGCCTATTGGGTCTCTGTGAGCCCGAATAGACGTGACAACAGCGAGTCGGATTTTTTTACTCTCTTATCTGAAGAACCCCGGGCTGGGCTGTGGGTTCGGCATGGGGTCGCTCACTTGTGGGGTCACTGATTCAAGCCCAGGACCTGCTCCCCCGGAGGAAAATGAGGTCTTCTGCTCCCACCGAGGTGGATGGATGTAGTCCTGTCAGGCCTGGGTCGGGTTGCTATGAATTTGGGTGAGCTCGATAGCTGTGGTTTGGTTTTACGAGTAGGTCTAGGACTCCCTGCGTAGCAAAGATGGGTAGTGAGGGCTTGACCCGTAGCCGGCTGTCTACCTGTTGAACTTAGAGATGTCTCAGAAGACAGGCCCATTGGCAGTCCACCCTGCCCCCATGGTTCTGCCATGAATTGGGACTAGTTCTGAGCACACCACCGCCCTTGCCCCTCTGCATGCGTACCAGCTGACACGCCCAAGGGATGAAGGGCCACAAAGCAGCACATTGTACAGAGCACCAAGGACGAGGCCACCTGGGGTTGCAGCCCCTCTCGGGGGCCTTGGTCTGGCATCCCTGCTGAGACCCCAACCCACAGGAAGCCTGGGCCCTGTGTCCCCGGCTGAGTCCACTCTGTCTGCACATGTCACGTTCAGAGAAACATGGCGAGGAGAGCAGTCGCTGCCCCTTTGGGCCACGGTAGGGCAGGAGGGCCCACATACAAAGGGGAGATGCTGCCTGCCAAATCTCTTTCTCTAGCCACATCTCCCCACATGTTTCCTGCCCCCTAGGGTCTCTCTTTCCCTCCGAGCCTGCCCAGCTCTGAAATAAACCCCCTGCTTACCCCCACCCCACCCCACCCCCACAAACATCTCACTCCTTGGAGCAAGACCTAGGCACAAGGCACGGAGGTGGTGGCAATCCCACTGCTCACCTGGCCATCCTGCCCACAGGCTTTGGAAAGCACCAGCTTGCCTGCCCAGAAAGTCCCTCCTTGCCATACCCTCCACCTCCTAACCTTTGTCTGCTGCAGGCTGCCTCCCTTGCTCCTTCTCTTGCAGGACCTCTCGGACACCGCCAAGGCCTTCCCTTCTCCCCTCGGGACCTCCTCCAGAGGGAAGCTCCTCACTGGCTGCTCTCCATTGTCATTTCATTGGGGGCGGGGGACGGGGGGTTTGTTTCTCCAGGTGGCAGGGCGCCTCCCGAGGAGTGGGGATCTTTGGATCTTTCCTTCGGGAAGGTTAACGTTTAAGTTGGAATTCATTCTAGGCAGCGACCTTCTGGCGTGCTCCCCGCACCCTCTGCTCCCTGTGACTGTCCTGATACTGACATCACTTCTCCTGAGAGGAGAGGCCTAGGCAAGTCCCTCTCCGCTACAGTGCCCAGGACCCTAGACCTGATGTCCAGCGAGGATCCGTGAGTCATGACACTAGGGAAGGATTTCCCCTGTGATCAGGGCAGCATGGGTTTGAATCCCAACTTCAACAAGGGCAACAGCGCAGCCCAGGAGGGGAAACCTCACCTTCCACATGGGAGCTGCAGGCTCAGTCTCTGGCCAGGGAACCTTGAGTGCAGTCACCACTTGTCTGTCCCTGGAAGGTTGTGCTGCTATGACACAGGAGAGGTTTCAATGGCATTTCCAGATTGAGGCAGAGTAGGAAGAAAGGTCTGGCAATCTTCTCTGTGCCCCCCCCCCAAAAAAAAAAAACCCTGTGGGTCACAATGGTTCTCCCCCATGCATGTGGTTGCCACGAATTGAGGCTGAGGACTTCCGCACCACCAGATGATCTCTTTCCTCCCAGAGCACCACTCCCAGCGAGGACGCCTTGCTTCTCCTTCCCCCTTCCCAGAATGCAGCTGGGAGCCTGGGCGACAACCGCCAGTACTGCAGACTCCCCTCTCTTTCTGAGGTCTGTCCCCTTTGCCTTGTGACCAGCAGGAAATGGGTAATCCTGGTCCACTGGTCCTTTCACCTCCTGTACCATCTGGCTAAGGTGCTGCTGCCCCTCCCTCCCGCTGTGGGCTGTCTTCCCAGGGGGCTAGCCCTGCCCCCACCCCCCACCCCCCAGGCCATCCTCCAAATGCATGAACCTGGCTTCCCACATTCAATTAGAGATTTGGAACCCAACACAGAATGTGCTGTTTATGTATTACTTCCTCCTTCCTCCAGCACCCCTCCCCCCTGCC